>OW052041.1:0-21404 GCA_932526305.1 Epicampocera succincta | reverse complement strand
TAAGTAATACTAATACTAAATAAATATAAAACAATTAGTCAAAAAATAAATCTTAACAAATAAATTTTTAAATTATTATTTTGTAAATTTTGATTTAATTGTGAAAACTTTATCATATTATAATAAAGTTTTTGTCCTCCAAAAAATTCTGATCAACCTTGATCTAAAGATTTAATTACATTATTACCAATAATTAAAGGATTATAAATTAATCCATATGTAGAAATAAAAGGTATAAATCATATTGAACCTATAAAGTAAGTAATTTTATAGTTATTTAATATTTTATTATTAAAAAATAAATTAACATGAGAAATTAAATAACCTATTAATCCTCCTACTAAACAAACAATTAATGTTAATATTTTTAAATAAAATGGTAAAATAATTACTTCTGGAGTTGAAAAAATTAATCAGTTTAACATTCTTCCTCCAAAAATTCTTAAAATTAATAAACTAATTATTCTTTTTAATATAATTCATCTTTCATCATTTAATAGATTTATTCTAGAAAAATTACATCTTCCAGATATAGAATAATAAACTAATCGTAATGAGTAACAAACAGTTAATCCAGTAGATAAAAAATATAAAAAAAAAGAAAATATATTTACATAAGACAAAGATACTATTTCTAAAATTAAATCTTTTGAATAAAACCCAGATAAAAAAGGTATCCCACATAAAGCTAAATTAGCAATATTAAAACAAGAAGAAGTTAAAGGTATTATTATTCTTAAACCTCCTATTAACCGAATATCTTGGGTATTATTTATATTATGAATAATAGCACCAGCACATATAAATAATAAAGCTTTAAATAATGCATGAGTTAATAAATGAAAAAATGCTAATTTAGAATTTCCTATAGATAAAATTCTTATTATTAATCCTAGTTGTCTTAATGTTGATAAAGCAATAATTTTTTTTAAATCAAACTCAAAATTAGCCCCTAATCCAGATATAAATATAGTTAAATTAGCTAATAATAATAATAAATTACCTATTATACTATTTCTCAATAAAATATTAAATCGAATTAATAAATAGACTCCTGCAGTTACTAATGTTGAAGAATGAACTAAAGCAGAAACAGGTGTAGGAGCTGCTATAGCAGCAGGTAATCAAGAAGAAAAAGGAATTTGAGCACTTTTTGTTATTGCAGCTAATATAACTAAAAAACAAATAATTCTTATATTACTATTATTTTTTATAAATTCTAAATAAAAAATAAAATTTCATCTTCCATAATTTAATATTCAAGCAATTGCTAATAATAAAGCAACATCCCCAATTCGATTAGATAATGCAGTTAATATACCTGCATTATATGATTTAATATTTTGAAAATAAATTACTAAACAATAAGAAATTAAACCTAATCCATCTCATCCTAATAAAATTCTAATTATATTTGGACTAATAATTAATAATATTATAGAAGTAACAAATATAATTACTAATATAATAAATCGATTAATATTATAATCTATTTCTATATATTCTTTTCTATAAAAAATTACTAAAGAAGAAATTATTAACACAAAAGATATAAAAATTAAACTTATTCAATCAAATAATATAGTTATAACAATTATTATTGTATTATAAGAAATAATTTCAAATTCAATAAAAATTCTATAATCATTTAAAATAAAATAAATTCCAAAAAAAAAACATATTAAACTTATTATTAATAAAGTAATAAATATAATTATACAAATAGAAAAATTTTTCATGATTTAAAAAGAATATTCTTATCATTGATACCACAAATCAATATTTTTTTTAAACTATTTAAATATAATCATAATATACATATTTCTCTCTTTAAAATTAATAAATTTAAAGGAAATCAATGTAAAAATAAAAGTAAAAATTCTCGAATTGATCCTCCTCTAAAAGAATAAATTCCATCAAAAATTTTTCCATGTTGTCTATAAGAATATAAGTATAATGTATAAGCAGCTCTAAAAAAAGATAAAAAAGATAACATTAATACTCTTAATCAAGATCATATTACAATTCTATTAATTAAAGTAATTTCTCCTAATAAATTTAAAGTAGGAGGAGCAGCTATATTTGCAGAACTTAATAAAAATCATCATAAAGATATTGAAGGTATAAAATTTAATAATCCTTTATTAATAAATAATCTACGTCTTCCTAATCGTTCATATGTAATATTTGCTAAACAAAATAATCCTGAAGAACATAAACCATGAGAAATTATTAAAATAAATGAACCACAAATACCAGTATAGTTTAAAGTTATTAACCCTGTTAAAACAATACCTATATGTGCTACAGAAGAATAAGCAATTAAAGCTTTTAAATCAGTTTGGCGTAAACATACTAAACTAATTAATACTCCACCAACTAATCTTACTCTAATTCAAATAAAATTAAATTTTATACCTATTGATTGTAAAAAAGGAAAAACTCGTAATAAACCATAACCTCCTAATTTTAATATAATTCCAGCTAAAATTATTGATCCTGAAACAGGAGCTTCAACATGAGCTTTAGGTAATCATAAGTGAGTTAAAAATATAGGTATTTTTACTAAAAAAGATACTATTAATGAAAGATATAAAAATTCTAGTATAAAATTATAATTATTTAATAAATAAAAATTTATAGTTCCCGTCAAATTATATAAATAAAAAATACCTACTAATATAGGTAAAGAAACTAATAAAGTATAGAATAATAAATAAATACCAGCTTGTAATCGCTCAGGTTGATACCCTCAACCTATAATTAAAAATAAAGTTGGAATTAAACTTCCCTCAAAAAATAAATAAAATATAAATAATCTTATTCTTATAAATGTTAATATTAATAAAATTAATAAAAATAAAATATTTAACTGAAATAAATTAATAAAATTTTTATACTTAAAAATTGATTCACTTGCCATTATTATTAATGAAACAATTCATAATCTTAATAAAACTAAACCATAAGAAATAATATCACATCCAAATGAATAAGAAATAGATGAATAATAATTCCCAAAATTATTTATTAGTATAAAAATAAAACAAAAAATAAAAAATATTTTCTGAACCATTCAATATGTTTCTTTAATTAAACATAAAGGAAATAAAAACATGAAAAATATAATTAATTTTAACATAATAAAATATTAAATCTTTGAAAGTAATCATTTCCATGAGTTCGAATTATTGAAACTAAAATAGAAAGACCTAAACCTCCTTCACAAACTCTAAAAACTAAAAATATTATTCTAAAAAAATTTTCATAGTTAATTAAATTTAAATAAATAAATAATAATAAAAATAAACTTAAAACAATATATTCTAATCTCAACAATATTGATAATAAATGTTTTCGATTAGAAACAAAACTTATAACACCTATAAAAAATAAAATTACAGATAAATTTCAATTTAAAATTATTGACATTAGTTTTAATAGTTTAATAAAAACATTGGTCTTGTAAATCAAAAATAAGAATATTCTTTTAAAACTTCAAGAAAAAAGAAATTCTTTATCATTAATCCCCAAAATTAATATTTTTATTAAACTATTTCTTGATATTATACAATGAATTTTATTTTCTTTAATATTTATATTTAATTTTATTTTTTTATTTATAAAACATCCATTAGCTATAGGATTAACCTTATTAATTCAAACAAGCTTAATTTCAATAACTTCAGGATTAATTTCTAAAACTTTTTGATTTTCTTATATTTTATTTTTAGTTTTTTTAGGAGGAATACTAGTACTATTTATTTATGTAACTTCTTTAGCATCAAATGAAATATTTT
Source organism: Epicampocera succincta (assembly GCA_932526305.1). Taxonomy (NCBI): domain Eukaryota; kingdom Metazoa; phylum Arthropoda; class Insecta; order Diptera; family Tachinidae; genus Epicampocera; species Epicampocera succincta. The sequence goes on along the minus strand of OW052041.1, from coordinate 17,604 downwards.
CTTTATCTGTAAAACTTATTATTACATGTATATTATTACTATTAATTTTTATATTAATATTAATATTTATAGATAAAACTTTATTATTACAGTATAAAAATTTAGAAATATTATCAATTTTTAATTTAAATTCTTATATTATAGAAAATTCATTATCCATTAATAAATTATATAATTATCCTACAAATTTATTAACTTTATTATTAATGAATTATTTATTAATTACATTAATTGCAATTGTAAAAATTACAAAATTATTTAAAGGACCATTACGACCTATATTTAACTAATGAATAAACCTATACGAATTAAACACCCTATTTTCAGAATTATTAATAGAGCACTAATTGATTTACCCACACCTATTAATATTTCAACTTGATGAAACTTTGGTTCATTACTATTTTTATGTTTAATAATTCAAATCATTACAGGATTATTTTTAGCAATACATTATACAGCAGATATTAATATAGCATTCAATAGTGTAAATCATATTTGTCGAGATGTAAATTACGGATGATTATTACGTACCATACATGCTAATGGTGCATCATTTTTTTTTATTTGCATTTATTTACATGTAGGACGAGGAATATATTATGGATCTTATATATTTACTCCTACTTGATTAGTAGGTGTTATTATTTTATTTTTAACAATAGGAACAGCATTTATAGGATATGTTTTACCTTGAGGACAAATATCTTTTTGAGGAGCTACAGTAATTACTAATTTATTATCAGCAATTCCATATATTGGGATTGATTTAGTACAATGAATTTGAGGAGGATTTGCAGTTGATAATGCAACTTTAACTCGATTCTTTACTTTCCATTTTATTTTACCTTTTATTGTTTTAGCAACCACATTAATTCATATTTTATTTTTACATGAAACAGGGTCTAATAACCCTATAGGATTAAATTCAAATTCTGATAAAATTCCTTTTCACCCTTATTTTACTTTCAAAGATATTGTTGGATTTTCTACATTAATTATATTATTATTTTTATTAGTATTAATTAATCCTTATTTATTAGGAGATCCTGATAATTTTATTCCAGCTAATCCTCTTGTTACACCTATTCATATTCAACCAGAATGATATTTTTTATTTGCTTATGCTATTTTACGATCAATTCCTAATAAATTAGGAGGAGTGATTGCATTAGTAATTTCAATTGCAATTTTAATAATTTTACCTTTTTATAATTTAAGAAAATTTCAAGGAATCCAATTTTATCCAATTAATAAAATTTTATTTTGATTAATAGTTACAACAGTTTTTTTATTAACATGAATTGGTGCACGACCAGTAGAAAATCCTTATGTTTTAATTGGTCAAATTTTAACAGTAATTTATTTTTCTTATTTTATATTAAATCCTTTAATTACTAAATGATGAGATAAATTATTAAACTAAGTTAATGAGCTTGAATAAGCATATATTTTGAAAATATAAGATAGAAAATTAAATTCTATTAACTTTACTAAAATTTATTATTAAACTAAATAAAGTAAAAAAATTTTTACACCTATAAAAAATAATAAAAAATTTAAAGAAAAAGGCAAAAAACTTTTTCAAGCTAAATATATTAATTTATCATAACGAAATCGAGGTAAAGTACCTCGAACTCAAATAAATATAAAAGAAATAAAAACCAATTTTATAAAAAAAGAAAATGAAAAAATATTACTTCCTAAAAATAAAATTCTAAATAATAAACTTATAAATAAAATACTTGTATATTCTGCTAAAAAAATTAAAGCAAATCCTCCACTTCTATATTCTACATTAAATCCTGAAACTAATTCTGATTCACCTTCAGCAAAATCAAAAGGAGTTCGATTAGTTTCAGCTAATGAAATTCTAAATCATACTAATGATATAGGGAATAAAATAAATAAAAATCATATAAATATTTGATATTTATAAAATATTAATATATTATAACTTCCAATTAAAAAAATAAAACTTAATAAAATTAAAGATATACTAACTTCATAAGAAATAGTTTGAGCTACTGCCCGTAACCCTCCTAATAAAGCATAATTTGAATTAGAAGATCAACCAGCAATTATAACAGTATATACTCCTAATCTAGTACAACATAAAAAAAATAGTAACCCTAAATTAAAAGAAAATAATTTTACAAATATAGGTATACATATTCATACTAATAAAGATAAAAATAATGAAAAAATAGGAGAAAAATAATAAGAAATATAATTTGATAATATAGGATAAGTTTGCTCCTTAGTAAATAATTTAATTGCATCACAAAATGGCTGAACAATTCCTATAAATCCTACTTTATTAGGACCTTTTCGAATTTGAATATATCCTAATACTTTTCGTTCCAAAAGAGTTAAAAAAGCTACTCTTACTAAAACAAAAATAATTAATAATAAACCTCTAATAATTGTTAATAAATTTTCTATAATAAACAAGTACTACTTGTAATTTAAATTACATAAATAAATTCTAAATTTATTGCACTAATCTGCCAAAATAGTTAATTTATTAATTATATTCAATTATATAAAATAATAATTTATTAAATATAAGGTCCTTTCGTACTGAAATATTTTAAATTTTTAAAGATAGAAACCAACCTGGCTTACACCGGTTTGAACTCAGATCATGTAAGAATTTAAAAGTCGAACAGACTTAAAATTTAAGCTACTGCACCTAAAATTATTTCTTAATCCAACATCGAGGTCGCAATCTTTTTTATTAATATGAACTCTCCAAAAAAATTACGCTGTTATCCCTAAAGTAACTTATTTTTTTAATCATTACTAATGGATCAATTATTCATAAATTAATGAAATTACTAATTAAAAGTTTATTAAATTTTAATATCACCCCAATAAAATATTATTAATTATAATAATTAAACATTTATAAAAAATTATTATAATTTAAATATAAAGATTTATAGGGTCTTCTCGTCTTTTAAATTCATTTTAGCTTTTTAACTAAAAAATAAAATTCTATTATAAATTATCATGAAACAGTTAATATTTTGTCCAACCATTCATACCAGCCTTCAATTAAAAGACTAATGATTATGCTACCTTTGCACAGTTAATATACTGCGGCCATTTAAATATTATATTCAGTGGGCAGGTTAGACTTTTTAAAAAAATCAAAAAGACATGTTTTTGTTAAACAGGCAAATATTATTATTGCCGAGTTCTTTATGAAAACTTTTCACTAAATTATATTTATACAACAAGATATACTAATTTTATCATTATTTTTTTATTTTTATAATTAAAATAAACATCTTAATAATTTTTTAAAATATTAATAAATAATTTAAATTATAAAATAAATTATAACATTTTTTTTAATAATAACTATTTCTAAATTTATATATATTATGTTTTATTTATTATTTTTAAAAATTTATTTTACAGCTTATCCCATAAAATATTTAAATTTAATAATTATTAATATTTAATTATATATATTAATAATACAAAATTTTTAAATTAAATTTATTTCTTAAGAAACTAGATACCTTTAAAAACGAATAACATTTCATTTCTAATATATTATTTAAAATAATTTTATTATAATAACTTTAATAATATATTAACTCTTTTAAAATCGAGAAAATTATAGATATATAATTTTTAATTGATAAACCCTGATACACAAGGTACAATAAATAAAATTTTCTTTTTAAATTAAAATTTTTCAATTATTTAAATTTTCTTTTACAATACTATTAAACTATAATTAAAATTATTTTTTTTTTAAAAAATACTAAAACAATTAATTTTATAATTATTTTTAATAAATTATTTTAATAAACAAAAAAATTAATAAATAAATTTAATTCAATTTAAATTGATTTGCACAAAAATTTTTTCAATGTAAATGAAATACTTTACTATTTAAGTTTTAAATTGCATTCTAGATACACTTTCCAGTACATCTACTATGTTACGACTTATCTTATCTTAATAATAAGAGTGACGGGCGATGTGTACATATTTTAGAGCTAAAATCAAATTATTAGTCTTTATAATTTTACTATCAAATCCACTTTCAATAAATTTTTCAAATTTATATTCATATAAATAATTTTATTGTAACCCATTATTACTTAAATATAAGCTACACCTTGATCTGATATATTTTTTAATTAAAAATTAAGAAAATTATTATTCTTATAAAATATTCTAATAACGACGGTATATAAACTGGTAACAAATTAAAGTAAGGTCCATCGTGGATTATCGATTACAATACAGGTTCCTCTGAATAGACTAAAATACCGCCAAATTTTTTAAGTTTCAAGATCATAACTATTACTACCTTAGTATTTTTAAATTACATTTTTTATAATAGGGTATCTAATCCTAGTTTAATAATAAAATTTTCAAGTTTCAATTAATTTTTATATTAATAATATAAATTTAATAATTTCACCTAATAAATTTATTTTCTTTAATTAATAAAATAATTTAACTTAAACTAATTTAATATATTTGTATTATTTGTATAACCGCGACTGCTGGCACAAATTTAGTCAATACTTTTTAATATTACTTTTTCTAAATTTCTTTAATTAACAATATCAATTATTGAGAATTAAAATTAATTATATTTATTATTTAAATAAATATATATTCTCACAAAAATTTACATATAAATTAAATTAATAATAAAATCATAAGCTAAAATAAAACTTTATACATAAAATATAAAATTAATTTTTAAATAAAATCTTAAATAAGTATAAATTAAATAATATAAAATAGTATTTATAAAATAATATAATTTATAAAATAACCTATTAATAAGCTAAAATTATAATTAAATTTTAAGTATATTAATACTATTTTTATAAATTAAATAAATTATTAATAATCTTAATTAGTATTTCCTCAATATATTATAGGATACTAATATAAAAATTAGTATTAAAATTAACCTAATTAATCTTATAGTATATTTAATTAAATTTATTAATACAATACTAATGTAAAAATTAACATAAAATTAATTAGGAGTTAATTAATTTTATGTTAATTCTAATTAATATAAATTTATTATATTATTTTCAATTAAATTTTAATAAATTTATATCTATATTCAAAATATTGTATAATATTAATTAAGCTTATTATTATACTATTAATGTAAAAATTAATATATAAAATTAACTCATAATTAAATTTCATACTAATTTTTAAGTAATAATAATTTCTTATATTATTATTTAAAAAATTAAATTATTAATGAATTTATATAAATAGATTAAAAAATATTGTATAATATTAATTAAGCTTATTATTATATTATTAATATAAAATTTAACATTAAAATTAACCTTAATTAATATTATCAATTTTTACATTAAAAATAATTTATATTAATATATTTTAAATATTATATAAATATTAATTAAACTTAATGTAATAAATAAAAATTGGGATATAAAATTAATCTCTAATTAATTTTCACCCCAATTCCAATTTATTAATTTCTATTATTTTTAAATAATTAAATTATTAATAAATTTATATCTATATTTAAAATATTGTATAAATATTAATTAAACTTATTAATATACTATTAATGTAAAAATTGGTATAAAAGTTAATTTAATTAATTTTTATATCAATTCCAATTAATGTTTAATTATATTATTCTTTCAATAATTAAGTTATTAATAAATTTATATAAATATATTCAAAAATATTGTATAATATTAATTAAGCTTATTAATATATTATTAATATAAAATTTATTTAAAATGTAAAATTAACCACTAATTAATTTTGTATCAATTTTTTAAATAATAATAATTTATTATACAAATATATTTAAAGTATATAAGTATTAACTAAGCTTATTAATATAATAAATAAAAATTAACATAAAATTAATCCCTAATAACTTTAGTACCAATTTCAATTAATATTAATTTATTATCTATTTTTCAATTAAATTATTAATGAATTTATATTTATATTTAAAAAATTGATATAAAAATTAACTAAACTTATTAATATATTATTTCAATAATTAAATTATTAATGAATTTATATAAACATATTCAAAAAAATATTGTATAATATTAATTAAGCTTATTAGTATATTATTAATATAAAATTTAATATTAAAATTAATCCTTAATTAGTTTTCATACCAATTTTTACATTAATAATAATTTCTTATATTATTATTTAAGTAATTAAATTATTAATAATTTCTTATATAAATATATTTCAAATATTAAATAAATATTAATTAAGCTTATTATTATAATAAATCTAAAAATTAGTATAAAAATTAACCCCTAATTAATTTTTATATCAATTCCAATTATTATTAATTTCTTATATTATTATTTAAGTAATTAAATTCATTAATAATTTCTTATATAAATATATTCAAAATATTGTATAATATTAATTAAGCTTATTATTATACTATTAATGTAAAAATTAATATATAAAATTAACCCCTAATTAGTTTTCATACCAATTTTTACATTAATAATAATTTCTTATATTATTATTTAAGTAATTAAATTATTAATAATTTCTTATATAAATATATTCAAAATATTGTATAATATTAATTAAGCTTATTATTATACTATTAATGTAAAAATTATTATATAAAATTAACCCCTAATTAATTTTATATTAATTTTTACATTAATAATAATTTCTTATATTAATAATTTAAATAATTAAATTCATTATTAATTTCTTATATAAATATATTCAAAATATTGTATAATATTAATTAAGCTTATTATTATACTATTAATGTAAAAATTAATATATAAAATTAACCCCTAATTAATTTTATACAATTTTTACATTGATAATAATTTCTTATATTATTATTTAAGTAATTAAATTATTAATAATTTCTTATATAAATATATTCAAAATATTGTATAATATTAATTAAGCTTATTATTATATTATTAATTTAAAAATTAATATATAAAATTAACCCCTAATTAATTTTTATACTAATTTTTACATTAATAATAATTTCTTATATTATTATTTAAGTAATTAAATTATTATTAATTTCTTATATAAATATATTTTAAATATTAAATAAATATTAATTAAACTTATTAATATAATAAATCTAAAAATTAGTATAAAAATTAACCCCTAATTAATTTTTATATAAATTCCAATTATTATTAATTTCTTATATTATTATTTAAGTAATTAAATTCATTATTAATTTCTTATATAAATATATTCAAAATATTGTATAATATTAATTAAGCTTATTATTATACTATTAATGTAAAAATTAATATATAAAATTAACCCCTAATTAGTTTTCATACCAATTTTTACATTAATAATAATTTCTTATATAAATATATTTAAAATATTGTATAATATTAATTAAGCTTATTATTATACTATTAATGTAAAAATTAATATAAAATTAACCCCTAATTAATTTTATATCAATTTTCACATTAATAATAATTTCTTATATTATTATTTAAGTAATTAAATTATTAATAATTTCTTATATAAATATATTTTAAATATTAAATAAATATTAATTAAACTTATTAATATAATAAATCTAAAAATTAGTATAAAAATTAACCCCTAATTAATTTTTATATCGATTCCAATTATTATACTATTAATGTAAAAATTAATATATAAAATTAACCTCTAATTAGTTTTCATACCAATTTTTACATTGATAATAATTTATTATATTATTATTTAAGTAATTAAATTATTAATAATTTCTTATATAAATATATTTTAAATATTAAATAAATATTAATTAAACTTATTAATATAATAAATCTAAAAATTTATAAAAATTAACCCCTAATTAATTTTTATATCAATTCCAATTATTATACTATTAATATATAAAATTAACCCCTAATTAATTTTTATATTAATTTTTATTGATAATAATTTCTTATATTATTCTTTCAATAATTTAATTATTAATGAATTTATATAAATATATTCAAAAATATTACATAAATATTAATTAAGCTTATTATTATACTATTAATGTAAAAATTAATATATAAAATTAACCCCTAATTAATTTTTATATTAATTTTTACATTAATAATAATTTCTTATACTATTATTTAAGTAATTAAATTATTAATAATTTCTTATATAAATATATTCAAAATATTGTATAATATTAATTAAGCTTATTATTATACTATTAATGTAAAAATTAATATATAAAATTAACCCCTAATTAATTTTTATATTAATTTTTACATTAATAATAATTTCTTATATTATTCTTTCAATAATTAAATTATTAATGAATTTATATAAATATATTCAAAAATATTACATAAATATTAATTAAGCTTATTATTATACTATTAATGTAAAAATTAATATGTAAAATTAACCCCTAATTAATTTTTATATTAATTTTTACATTAATAATAATTTCTTATACTATTATTTAAGTAATTAAATTATTAATAATTTCTTATATAAATATATTCAAAATATTGTATAATATTAATTAAGCTTATTATTATACTATTAATGTAAAAATTAATATATAAAATTAACCCCTAATTAATTTTTATATTAATTTTTACATTAATAATAATTTCTTATATTATTCTTTCAATAATTAAATTATTAATGAATTTATATAAATATATTCAAAGATATTACATAAATATTAATTAAGCTTATTATTATACTATTAATGTAAAAATTAATATATAAAATTAACCCCTAATTAATTTTTATATTAATTTTTACATTGATAATAATTTCTTATATTATTCTTTCAATAATTAAATTATTAATGAATTTATATAAATATATTCAAAAATATTACATAAATATTAATTAAGCTTATTATTATACTATTAATGTAAAAATTAATATATAAAATTAACCCCTAATTAATTTTTATACCAATTTTTACATTGATAATAATTTCTTATATTATTCTTTTAATAATTAAATTATTAATGAATTTATAAATATATTCAAAAATATTGTATAATATTAATTAAGCTTATTAATATATTATTCATATAAAATTTAACATTAAAATTAACCTCTAATTAATTTTTATATTAATTTTTAAATAATAATAATTTCTTATACAAATATATTAAAAATATTACATAAATATTAATTAAACTTATTAATACAATAAATGTAAAAATTGGTATGTAAAATTAACCTTTAATTAAATTTAATACCAATTCAAATTAATAATAATTTATTATACCAATATATTTTTAAAATATTGTATAATATTAATTAAGCTTATTAATATATTATTAATATAAAATTTAACATTAAAATTAACCTCTAATTAATTTTTATATTAATTTTTAAATAATAATAATTTCTTATACAAATATATTAAAAATATTACATAAATATTAATTAAACTTATTAATACAATAAATGTAAAAATTGGTATGTAAAATTAACCTTTAATTAAATTTAATACCAATTCAAATTAATAATAATTTATTATACCAATATATTTTTAAAATATTGTATAATATTAATTAAGCTTATTAATATATTATTAATATAAAATTTAACATTAAAATTAACCTCTAATTAGTTTTTATATCAATTTTTTAAATAATAATAATTTCTTATACAAATATATTTAAAATATTGTATAAATATTAATTAAACTTATTAATACAATAAATGTAAAAATTGGTATGTAAAATTAACCTTTAATTAGTTTTCATACCAATTCCAATTAATATTAGTTTATTATATTATTCTTTTAATAATTTAATTATTAACAAGTTTAGTTAATATTGTATAATATTAATTAAACTAATTATTATTTTTAATGTAAAAATTGATATAAAATTAATTTTTAATAAATTTATATTAATATTTTAAAATTATTAATAAATTTATATTATATTTTAAATATATTAATAAATTTAATTAATATATTATTAATGTAAAATTAATTAGGGGTTAATTTTACATTTTAAATAAATTTTAATTAATATTTATTATATTTTTTTATAATTAAATATATTATTATTGAAAACTTTATTATTAATGAATTTAAAAATATTGAATTTGATTAATAAGCTTATTAATATATTATCAATGTAAAAATTGGTATGAAAACTAATTAGAGATTAATTTTTATATTATTAATACTTAAAATTAAACAAATTTATATTATTTTTAATATAATTAAATATTATTATTAATAAATTAAATTAGTATTAATTAAATAAATATATTACATAATTAAAAATTTCAATAATTATTAATGAAAAATTAAAAATTTTATTAAATAAAAAATTTAAAAATTTTATCAAAAAAAAATTTTTTTTTGAAAATTTTTAAAAAATTTAGTTATCATTATTAATTCAAAAATTTTTTGAAAAAAAAAATTTTTTAATGAAAATTAAAAAAATAAATTTAGTACTAATTTTTAATTCAAAAATTCATTTTTTTAAAAAATTTTTCTTCTTATAAAAACGAATGTTTCGGGTTTTTTTTTTTTTTTTTTTGTAAACTGTTTTTTGATAGGGGCTACTGTTAAGTTTCGTTCAAACTTTTAGTCCACCCCTTTTTTTATTTGACCCTTACAAAAAAAGTTTTTTGGTCTATATATATAAGAGGATTAATAGATATCTATTAATATATAAATGTTTAATTAATTAATAGATATCTATTAATTAAGCTTCAAAAAAAAATTTAAATTCAATTAAGAATATTATTTATTAATTCTTAGATATAATGTTTTATCTAATGATTATGAAGAAATACTTTAGAATTAAAGAAATAATTAATACTTAATTATATATATTTATTTATTAATATAAATAATTTATATATATATAAATAAATAACTATATATTCATAATTTAATATATATGTAAATTATGAATATTCAATATATAAAAATATATATATATATATATGTACAATTTTTAATTATTTAGTTAAGGATTAATTTTAATGTTAAATTTTATATTAATAAGTATAATATTGATTAAATTTTTAATTTAATATTTAAAATACTATAATTAATTATTTAAGTTTAATAAATAACAAAATTAATTTTAAGTAAATTGTTTTAAAAATTAGTATAAAGAATAAAAAAAAAAAAAAAAAACATGAAAACTTTATTATTAATGAATTGCCTGAATAAAAGGATTACCTTGATAGGGTAAATTATATAATTTACATTATATTCATTATATTTAATAGAATTAAACTATTTCTAAAAGTATCAAAAACTTTTGTGCATCTTACACTAAAATATAATTAAAAAGATAAGCTAATAAAGCTACTGGGTTCATACCCCATTTATAAAGGTTATAATCCTTTTCTTTTTAATTTTAAATAATTCATCGAAAATTATATTTTTAAGAATCTTAATAATAAGAACATTAATTACTATTTCAGCTAATTCTTGATTAGGAGCTTGAATAGGATTAGAAATTAATTTATTATCTTTTATCCCCCTAATAAGAGATAATAAATTAATATCAACAGAATCTTCATTAAAATACTTTTTAACTCAAGCATTAGCATCCTGTACTTTTTTATTTGCAATTATTTTATATCTATTATATTCAAATAAAATTTCAAATAATTTTTTAGATATAATAATTATTTCTTCTTTATTATTAAAAAGAGGTTCAGCCCCTTTTCATTTTTGATTTCCAAATGTAATTGAAGGTTTATCATGACTAAATATTTTAATTTTAATAACCTGACAAAAATTAGCACCATTAATATTAATTTCTTATATTATTTATAAACCATTAATATTAATTAGAATTATTTTTTCAAGCTTAATTGGTGCTTTAGGAGGATTAAATCAAACTTCATTACGAAAACTAATAGCTTATTCTTCTATTAATCATTTAGGTTGAATATTAATAGCAATATATAGCAGTAATATAATTTGAATAATTTATTTTATTTTTTATTCTCTATTAACATTAAGAATAATTTTTTTATTTAATATATTTAAAATTTCTTATATTAACCAATTATTTTCATTATTTTTTTATTCAAAATCTATAAAATTTTTTATTATATTCAATTTATTATCTTTAGGAGGATTACCTCCTTTTATAGGATTTTTTCCAAAATGAATTGTAATTCAATATTTATCTTTAAATAATCAATTATTTTTATTAACATTTTTAACTTTAATAACATTAATTACATTATTTTTTTATTTACGTTTATCCTATAGAGCTTTTATACTAAATTATTATGAAATTAATTGATTTAATAATTCTATTTATAATTTAATTAATATATTATTAATAATAATTTTTACATTGATAACATCTTTTGGATTATTCATTATTTCTTCTTTATATTTTTTATATTAAGGCTTTAAGTTAATTAAACTAATAACCTTCAAAGCTATAAATATAAGAATATTCTTTTAAGCCTTAGTAAAAATTTACTCCTTTAGAATTGCAGTCTAATGTCATTATTGACTATAAAGCTTTGATTAAAGAGAATACTTCTCATAAGTAAATTTACAATTTACTACCTATTATCAGTCATTTAATCATGATTTATTATTTAAGAAACAGCCATTAATCGCAACAATGGCTGTTTTCTACTAATCATAAAGATATTGGAACTTTATATTTTATTTTTGGTGCTTGATCAAGAATAATTGGGACTTCTTTAAGTATACTAATTCGAGTTGAATTAGGACATCCTGGTTCATTAATTGGTAATGACCAAATTTATAATGTAATTGTTACAGCTCATGCTTTTGTAATAATTTTTTTTATAGTAATACCAATTATAATTGGAGGATTTGGAAATTGATTAGTTCCATTAATATTAGGAGCTCCAGATATAGCTTTCCCACGAATAAACAATATAAGTTTTTGACTACTTCCCCCTGCATTAATACTTTTATTAATGAGAAGTATAGTAGAAAGTGGAGCTGGTACAGGATGAACAGTTTATCCTCCTTTATCTTCTATTATTGCTCATGGAGGAGCATCTGTTGATTTAGCAATTTTTTCATTACATTTAGCAGGAATTTCTTCTATTTTAGGAGCTGTTAATTTTATTACTACAGTAATTAATATACGATCTTCAGGAATTACTTTTGATCGTATACCTTTATTTGTTTGATCAGTTGTTATTACTGCTTTATTACTTTTATTATCTTTACCAGTATTAGCAGGAGCTATTACTATATTATTAACAGACCGAAATTTAAATACTTCATTTTTTGACCCAGCTGGAGGAGGTGATCCAATTTTATACCAACATTTATTTTGATTCTTTGGACATCCTGAAGTTTATATTTTAATTTTACCTGGATTTGGTATAATTTCACATATTATTAGTCAAGAATCAGGAAAAAAAGAAACTTTTGGTTCATTAGGTATAATTTATGCTATACTAGCAATTGGGTTATTAGGATTTATTGTATGAGCTCATCATATATTTACAGTTGGAATAGATGTTGATACACGAGCCTATTTTACTTCTGCAACTATAATTATTGCTGTCCCTACAGGAATTAAAATTTTTAGTTGACTAGCAACTTTATATGGAACACAAATTAATTATTCACCTGCTACACTTTGATCATTAGGATTCGTATTTTTATTTACAGTAGGAGGACTTACAGGAGTAATTTTAGCTAATTCTTCACTTGATATTATTTTACATGATACTTATTATGTAGTAGCTCATTTTCATTATGTACTATCTATAGGAGCTGTATTTGCTATTATAGCTGGATTTGTACATTGATATCCTTTATTTATAGGATTAACTTTAAATAATAAATTATTAAAAAATCAATTTTTTATTATATTTATTGGGGTTAATTTAACTTTTTTTCCACAGCATTTTTTAGGACTAGCAGGAATACCTCGACGTTATTCAGATTATCCTGATGCATATACAGCATGAAATATTATTTCTACTTTAGGTTCAACTGTTTCTTTATTAGGAATTTTATATTTTTTTTATATTATTTGAGAAAGTATAATAACAAAACGTCAAGTTTTATATCCTATTCAATTAAATTCTTCAATTGAATGGCTTCAAAATATACCTCCAGCTGAACATAGATATTCTGAATTGCCTATATTAACTAATTAGTTTCTAATATGGCAGATTAGTGCAATGAATTTAAGCTTCATATATAAAGTGTTTTACTTTTTTTAGAAATAAATGTCAACATGAGCAAATTTAGGTTTACAAGATAGTTCTTCACCTTTAATAGAACAATTAACTTTTTTTCATGATCATACATTATTAATTTTGTTAATAATTACAATTTTAGTAGGTTATTTAATAATTATATTATTTTTTAATAAATATGTAAATCGGTATTTACTTCATGGTCAAAATATTGAGATTATTTGAACAATTTTGCCTGCAATTATTTTATTATTTATTGCATTTCCATCATTACGTTTATTATACCTTTTAGATGAAATTAATGAGCCCTCAATTACATTAAAAGCTATTGGACATCAATGATATTGATCATATGAATATTCAGATTTCACTAATATTGAATTTGATTCTTATATAATTCCAACAAATGAATTAAATACAAATAACTTTCGATTATTAGATGTTGACAATCGAATTATCCTTCCAATAAATTCTCAAATTCGAATTTTAGTAACAGCAGCAGATGTAATTCATTCATGAACAATTCCAGCTTTAGGTGTAAAAGTTGATGCAACACCTGGACGTTTAAATCAAACTAATTTTTATATTAATCGTCCAGGATTATTTTTTGGACAATGTTCAGAAATTTGTGGTGCAAATCATAGTTTTATACCTATTGTAATTGAAAGAATTTCAATTAATTATTTTATTAAATGAATTTCTAATAATATAAATTCTTCATTAGATGACTGAAAGCAAGTATTGGTCTCTTAAACCATTTTATAGTAAATTAGCAATTACTTCTAATGAAAAAATTAGTTAATTTATAACATTAGTTCGTCAAACTAAAATTATCAATTTTTTTTTGATATTTTTTAATTCCACAAATATCTCCTATTAACTGATTAAGTTTATTTATTATTTTTTCAATTACATTTTTAATTTTTAATATAATAAATTATTATTCATTTAATCCATTAATACCTAAATCAAATTTAATTAATAAAAACAATTTAAATTCATTAAATTGAAAATGATAACAAATTTATTTAGAGTATTTGATCCTTCTTCAAGAATTTTTAATTTATCACTAAATTGATTAAGAACATTTTTAGGAATTTTATTAATTCCTTCAATATATTGATTAATACCTTCTCGTTATCATATTTTCTGGAATTTAATTTTGAATACATTACATAAAGAATTTAAAATTTTATTAACACCTATAGGTATAAATGGTTCAACTTTTATTTTTGTATCTTTATTTTCTATAATTTTATTTAATAATTTTATAGGATTATTTCCTTATATTTTTACTAGAACAAGCCATTTAACTTTAACATTATCATTAGCACTTCCTATATGATTATGTTTTATATTATTTGGATGAATTAATAATACACAACATATATTTGCTCATTTAGTTCCTCAAGGTACTCCTTCTATTTTAATACCTTTTATAGTTTGTATTGAAACAATTAGAAATATTATTCGACCTGGAACTTTAGCTGTACGATTAACAGCAAATATAATTGCTGGTCATTTATTATTAACTCTTTTAGGAAATACAGGGCCTTCAATGTCAACAATTTTGTTAAGAGTTTTAATTATTACACAAATTGCTTTATTAATTTTAGAATCTGCAGTTGCCATAATTCAATCTTATGTATTTGCTGTTTTAAGAACTCTATATTCTAGAGAAGTAAATTAATGTCAACACACTCAAATCATCCTTTTCATTTAGTTGATTACAGTCCATGACCTTTAACAGCATCAATTGGAGCTATAACAACTGTAGCAGGTTTAGTAAAATGATTTCATCAATATAATATTACATTATTTATTTTAGGTAATATTATTACTTTATTAACAATTTATCAATGGTGACGAGATGTATCTCGAGAAAGTACATTTCAAGGATTACATACCAACATAGTAATTACAGGCTTACGATGAGGAATAATTTTATTTATTATATCTGAAGTTTTATTTTTTTTCTCATTCTTTTGAGCTTTTTTTCATAGAAGTCTTTCCCCTTCTGTAGAATTAGGAACTATTTGACCTCCTATAGGTATTATTTCTTTTAATCCTTTTCAAATTCCATTATTAAATACAGTAATTCTATTAACTTCAGGAATTACAATAACTTGATCTCATCACAGTTTAATAGAAGGTAATCATTCTCAAACAACCCAAAGTTTATTTTTTACAGTAATTTTGGGGATTTATTTTACTATTTTACAAGCTTATGAATATATTGAAGCCCCATTTACAATTGCAGACTCTACTTATGGATCTACCTTTTTTATAGCAACAGGTTTCCACGGAATTCACGTATTAATTGGGACAACATTTTTATTAACATGTTTAATTCGTCATTTAAATAATCATTTTTCAAAAAATCATCATTTTGGTTTTGAAGCTGCTGCTTGATATTGACATTTTGTTGATATTGTATGATTATTCCTTTATGTCTCTATTTATTGATGAGGAGGTTAATTTTAATCTATTTAGTATAAAAAGTATATTTGACTTCCAATCATATGGTCTATATAAAATAGAATAGATAATTCTTTCAATTTTAATAATTAGTTTAATTATTTTATTAATTTCAATTATTATAATAATATTAGCATCCATTTTATCAAAAAAAACTATAATTGATCGAGAAAAATCTTCACCTTTTGAATGCGGATTTGATCCTAAATCTTCTTCTCGATTACCTTTTTCATTACGATTTTTTTTAATTACAATTATTTTTTTAATTTTTGATGTAGAAATTGCCTTAATTTTACCTATTATCTTAATTATTAAATTTTCTAATTTAATTATATGATCAATAACTTCAATTATTTTTATTATAATTTTATTAATTGGTCTATATCATGAATGAAACCAAGGTATATTAAATTGATCAAAATAATAGGGTTGTAGTTAATTTTAACATTTGACTTGCATTCAAAAAATATTGAAACTAATCAATCTACCTTATATGAATATGAAGTGATAAATCACAATTAGTTTCGACCTAATTTTAGGTAAATTTACCCTTATTCTTAAAAATTAATTGAAGCCAAATAGAGGCCTATCATTGTTAATGATAAAATTGAATTTAAATTCCAATTAAAGAAGTATGATGTTCAAGTAAAAGCTGCTAACTTTTTTCTTTTAATGGTTAAATTCCATTTATACTTCTTTATTTATATAGTTTAATAAAAACGTTACATTTTCATTGTAAAAATAATATATTTTATTTATAAATTACTATATATATATATATATATATATATATATTAAATATAAGTCATTTATTAATAATTTAATTAAATTTATTTTCATTAATATAAATATATTACTAATAAAAATTATATACATATTCAAAGATTAATTTAATCACCAATATATCTTCAATATAATACTCTTTTTAAGCTATTTGAA
>CAKOAZ010000003.1:0-62000 GCA_932526305.1 Epicampocera succincta | reverse complement strand
GTGTACAGTAGTGTACCCTATACTGTACAGTAGTGTACACTATAGTGTACCCTATAGTGTACAGTAGTGTACCCTATACTGTACAGTAGTGTACCCTGTAGTGTACAGTAGTGTACACTATAGTGTACAGTAGTGTACCCTATACTGTACAGTAGTGTACACTATAGTGTACCCTATAGTGTACAGTAGTGTACCCTATACTATACAGTAGTGTACACTATAGTGTACCCTATAGTGTACAGTAGTGTACCCTATACTGTACAGTAGTGTACCCTATAGTGTACAGTAGTGTACACTATAGTGTACCCTATAGTGTACAGTAGTGTACCCTATACTGTACAGTAGTGTACCCTATAGTGTACAGTAGTGTACCCTATACTGTACAGTAGTGTACCCTATAGTGTACAGTAGTGTACCCTATACTGTACAGTAGTGTACACTAGTGTACCCTATAGTGTACAGTAGTGTACCCTATACTGTACAGTAGTGTACACTATACTGTACAGTAGTGTACACTATAGTGTACCCTATAGTGTACAGTAGTGTACCCTATACTGTACAGTAGGGTACACTATACTGTACAGTAGTGTACACTATAGTGTACAGTAGTGTACCCTATAGTGTACAATAGTGTACCCTATAGTGTACAGTAGTGTACCCTATACTGTACAGTAGTGTACACTATAGTGTACCCTATAGTGTACAGTAGTGTACCCTATACTGTACAGTAGTGTACCCTATACTGTACAGTAGTGTACACTATACTGTACAGTAGTGTACACTATAGTGTACCCTATAGTGTACAGTAGTGTACCCTTAACTGTACAGTAGTGTACCCTATAGTGTACAGTAGTGTACCCTATACTGTACAGTAGTGTACACTATAGTGTACCCTATAGTGTACAGTAGTGTACCCTATACTGTACAGTAGTGTACCCTATAGTGTACAGTAGTGTACTCTATACTGTACAGTAGTGTACACTATAGTGTACCCTATAGTGTACAGTAGTGTACCCTATACTGTACAGTAGTGTACACTATAGTGTACCCTATAGTGTACAGTAGTGTACCCTATAGTGTACAGTAGTGTACCCTATAGTGTACAGTAGTGTACCCTATAGTGTACAGTAGTGTACCCTATACTGTACAGTAGTGTACCCTATAGTGTACAGTAGTGTACCCTATAGTGTAGAGTAGTGTACCCTATACTGTACAGTAGTGTACCCTATACTGTACAGTAGTGTACACTATACTGTACAGTAGTGTACACTATAGTGTACCCTATAGTGTAAAGTAGTGTACCCTATAGTGTACAGTAGTGTACCCTATAGTGTACAGTAGTGTACCCTATACTGTACAGTAGTGTAGCCTATAGTGTACAGTAGTGTACCCTATAGTGTACAGTAGTGTACCCTATAGTGTACAGTAGTGTACCCTATACTGTACAGTAGTGTACCCTATAGTGTACAGTAGTGTACCCTAGACTGTACAGTAGTGTACCCTATATTGTACAGTAGTGTACACTATAGTGTACCCTATAGTGTACAGTAGTGTACCCTATACTGTACAGTAGTGTACACTATAGTGTACCCTATAGTGTACAGTAGTGTACCCTATACTGTACAGTAGTGTACTCTATAGTATACCCTATAGTGTACAGTAGTGTACCCTATACTGTACAGTAGTGTACCCTATACTGTACAGTAGTGTACACTATAGTGTACCCTATAGTGTACAGTAGTGTACCCTATAGTGTACAGTAGTGTACCCTATAGTGTACAGTAGTGTACCCTATACTGTACAGTAGTGTACAATATAGTGTACCCTATAGTGTACAGTAGTGTACCCTATACTGTACAGTAGTGTACACTATAGTGTACCCTATAGTGTACAGTAGTGTACCATATAGTGTACAGTAGTGTACCCTATAGTGTACAGTAGTGTACCCTATATTGTACAGTAGTGTACACTATAGTGTACCCTATAGTGTACAGTAGTGTACCCTATACTGTACAGTAGTGTACACTATAGTGTACCCTATAGTGTACAGTAGTGTACCCTATACTGTACAGTAGTGTACACTATACTGTACACTATAGTGTACAGTAGTGTACCCTATACTGTACAGTAGTGTACACTATAGTGTACCCTATTGTGTACAGCAGTGTACCCTATACTGTACAGTAGTGTACCCTATAGTGTACAGTAGTGTACTCTATACTGTACAGTAGTGTACACTATAGTGTACCCTATACTGTACAGTAGTGTACACTATAGTGTACAGTAGTGTACCCTATAGTGTACAGTAGTGTACCCTATAGTGTACAGTAGTGTAC
This sequence comes from Epicampocera succincta, assembly GCA_932526305.1. Taxonomy (NCBI): domain Eukaryota; kingdom Metazoa; phylum Arthropoda; class Insecta; order Diptera; family Tachinidae; genus Epicampocera; species Epicampocera succincta. The sequence goes on along the minus strand of CAKOAZ010000003.1, from coordinate 59,664 downwards.
CCTATAGTGTACAGTAGTGTACCCTATACTGTACAGTAGTGTACACTATAGTGTACCCTATAGTGTACAGTAGTGTACCCTATAGTGTACAGTAGTGTACCCTATAGTGTACAGTAGTGTACCCTATAGTGTACAGTAGTGTACCCTATAGTGTACAGTAGTGTACACTATACTGTACACTATAGTGTACAGTAGTGTACCCTATACTGTACAGTAGTGTACACTATAGTGTACCCTATAGTGTACAGTAGTGTACCCTATAGTGTACAGTAGTGTACCCTATACTGTACAGTAGTGTACACTATACTGTACAGTAGTGTACACTATAGTGTACCCTATAGTGTACAGTAGTGTACCCTATACTGTACAGTAGTGTATAATATAGTGTACCCTATAGTGTACAGTAGTGTACCCTATAGTGTACAGTAGTGTACCCTATAGTGTACAGTAGTGTACCCTATACTGTACAGTAGTGTACACTATAGTGTACCCTATAGTGTACAGTAGTGTACCCTATAGTGTACAGTAGTGTACCCTATAGTGTACAGTAGTGTACCCTATAGTGTACAGTAGTGTACCCTATACTGTACAGTAGTGTACACTATAGTGTACCCTATAGTGTACAGTAGTGTACTCTATACTGTACAGTAGTGTACACTATAGTGTACTCTATAGTGTACAGTAGTGTACCCTATAGTGTACAGTAGTGTACTCTATACTGTACAGTAGTGTACACTATAGTGTACCCTATAGTGTACAGTAGTGTACCCTATACTGTACAGTAGTGTACACGATAGTGTACAGTAGTGTACCCTATAGTGTACAGTAGTGTACCCTATAGTGTACAGTAGTGTACCCTATACTGTACAGTAGTGTACACTATAGTGTACAGTAGTGTACCCTATAGTGTACAGTAGTGTACCCTATACTGTACAGTAGTGTACACTATAGTGTACCCTATAGTGTACAGTAGTGTACCCTATACTGTACAGTAGTGTACACTATACTGTACAGTAGTGTACACTATAGTGTACCCTATAGTGTACAGTAGTGTACCCTATAGTGTACAGTAGTGTACCCTATAGTGTACAGTAGTGTACCCTATAGTGTACAGTAGTGTACCCTATACTGTACAGTAGTGTACACTATAGTGTACCCTATAGTGTACAGTAGTGTACCCTATACTGTACAGTAGTGTACCCTATACTGTACAGTAGTGTACACTATAGTGTACCCTATAGTGTACAGTAGTGTACCCTATAGTGTACAGTAGTGTACCCTATACTGTACAGTAGTGTACACTATACTGTACAGTAGTGTACACTATAGTGTACCCTATAGTGTACAGTAGTGTACCCTATAGTGTACAGTAGTGTACCCTATAGTGTACAGTAGTGTACCCTATACTGTACAGTAGTGTACACTATAGTGTACAGTAGTGTACCCTATAGTGTACAGTAGTGTACCCTATACTGTACAGTAGTGTACACTATAGTGTACCCTATAGTGTACAGTAGTGTACTCTATACTGTACAGTAGTGTACACTATAGTGTACCCTATAGTGTACAGTAGTGTACCCTATAGTGTACAGTAGTGTACTCTATACTGTACAGTAGTGTACACTATAGTGTACCCTATAGTGTACAGTAGTGTACCCTATACTGTACAGTAGTGTACACTATAGTGTACAGTAGTGTACCCTATAGTGTACAGTAGTATACCCTATAGTGTACAGTGGTGGACCCTATAGTGTACAGTAGTGTACCCTATAGTGTACAGTAGTGTACCCTATAGTGTACAGTAGTGTACCCTATACTGTACAGTAGTGTACACTATAGTGTACCCTATAGTGTACAGTAGTGTACCCTATAGTGTACAGTAGTGTACCCTATAGTGTACAGTAGTGTACCCTATAGTGTACAGTAGTGTACCCTATAGTGTACAGTAGTGTACCCTATAGTGTACAGTAGTGTACCCTATACTGTACAGTAGTGTACACTATAGTGTACCCTATAGCGTACAGTAGTGTACTCTATACTGTACAGTAGTGTACACTATAGTGTACCCTATAGTGTACAGTAGTGTACCCTATAGTGTACAGTAGTGTACTCTATACTGTACAGTAGTGTACCCTATACTGTACAGTAGTGTACCCTATAGTGTACAGTAGTGTACCCTATAGTGTACAGTAGTGTACACTATAGTGTACCCTATAGTGTACAGTAGTGAACACTATAGTGTACCCTATAGTGTACAGTAGTGTACCCTATAGTGTACAGTAGTGTACCCTATACTGTACAGTAGTGTACACTATAGTGTACCCTATAGTGTACAGTAGTGTACCCTATAGTGTACAGTAGTGTACCCTATAGTGTACAGTAGTGTACCCTATAGTGTACAGTAGTGTACCCTATACTGTACAGTAGTGTACACTATAGTGTACCCTATAGCGTACAGTAGTGTACTCTATACTGTACAGTAGTGTACACTATAGTGTACCCTATAGTGTACAGTAGTGTACCCTATAGTGTACAGTAGTGTACTCTATACTGTACAGTAGTGTACCCTATAGTGTACAGTAGTGTACTCTATACTGTACAGTAGTGTACCCTATACTGTACAGTAGTGTACCCTATAGTGTACAGTAGTGTACCCTATAGTGTACAGTAGTGTACACTATAGTGTACCCTATAGTGTACAGTAGTGTACCCTATACTGTACAGTAGTGTACACTATAGTGTACCCTATAGTGTACAGTAGTGTACCCTATACTGTACAGTAGTGTACCCTATAGTGTACAGTAGTGTACCCTATACTGTACAGTAGTGTACACTATAGTGTACCCTATAGTGTACAGTAGTGTACCCTATAGTGTACAGTAGTGTACCCTATACTGTACAGTAGTGTACACTATACTGTACAGTAGTGTACACTATAGTGTACCCTATAGTGTACAGTAGTGTACCCTATAGTGTACAGTAGTGTACCCTATAGTGTACAGTAGTGTACCCTATAGTGTACAGTAGTGTACACTATAGTGTACCCTATAGTGTACAGTAGTGAACACTATAGTGTACCCTATAGTGTACAGTAGTGTACACTATAGTGTACCCTATAGTGTACAGTAGTGTACCCTATAGTGTACAGTAGTGTACCCTATAGTGTACAGTAGTGTACACTATACTGTACACTATAGTGTAAAGTAGTGTACCCTATACTGTACAGTAGTGTACACTATAGTGTACCCTATAGTGTACAGTAGTGTACCCTATAGTGTACAGTAGTGTACCCTATACTGTACAGTAGTGTACACTATAGTGTACCCTATAGTGTACAGTAGTGTACCCTTAACTGTACAGTAGTGTACCCTATAGTGTACAGTAGTGTACACTATAGTGTACCCTATAGTGTACAGTAGTGTACCCTATACTGTACAGTAGTGTACACTATAGTGTACCCTATAGTGTACAGTAGTGTACCCTATAGTGTACAGTAGTGTTCCCTATACTGTACAGTAGTGTACACTATAGTGTACCCTATAGTGTACAGTAGTGTACCCTATACTGTACAGTAGTGTACACTATAGTGTACCCTATAGTGTACAGTAGTGTACCCTATAGTGTACAGTAGTGTACCCTATAGTGTACAGTAGTGTACCCTATACTGTACAGTAGTGTGCACTATAGTGTACCCTATAGTGTACAGTAGTGTACTCTATACTGTACAGTAGTGTACACTATAGTGTACCCTATAGTGTACAGTAGTGTACCCTATAGTGTACAGTAGTGTACCCTATACTGTACAGTAGTGTACCCTATAGTGTACAGTAGTGTACCCTATACTGTACAGTAGTGTACACTATAGTGTACCCTATAGTGTACAGTAGTGTACCCTATAGTGTACAGTAGTGTACCCTATAGTGTACAGTAGTGTACCCTATAGTGTACAGTAGTGTACCCTATACTGTACAGTAGTGTACACTATAGTGTACCCTATAGTGTACAGTAGTGTAATCTATACTGTACAGTAGTGTACACTATAGTGTACACTATAGTGTACCCTATAGTGTACAGTAGTGTACCCTATACTGTACAGTAGTGTACACTATAGTGTACCCTATAGTGTACAGTAGTGTAATCTATACTGTACAGTAGTGTACACTATAGTGTACCCTATAGTGTACAGTAGTGTACCCTATACTGTACAGTAGTGTACACTATAGTGTACAGTAGTGTACCCTATAGTGTACAGTAGTGTACCCTATAGTGTACAGTAGTGTACCCTATAGTGTACAGTAGTGTACCCTATAGTGTACAGTAGTGTACCCTATACTGTACAGTAGTGTGCACTATAGTGTACCCTATAGTGTACAGTAGTGTACTCTATACTGTACAGTAGTGTACACTATAGTGTACCCTATAGTGTACAGTAGTGTACCCTATAGTGTACAGTAGTGTACCCTATACTGTACAGTAGTGTACCCTATAGTGTACAGTAGTGTACCCTATACTGTACAGTAGTGTACACTATAGTGTACCCTATAGTGTACAGTAGTGTACCCTATAGTGTACAGTAGTGTACCCTATAGTGTACAGTAGTGTACCCTATAGTGTACAGTAGTGTACCCTATACTGTACAGTAGTGTACACTATAGTGTACCCTATAGTGTACAGTAGTGTAATCTATACTGTACAGTAGTGTACACTATAGTGTACACTATAGTGTACCCTATAGTGTACAGTAGTGTACCCTATACTGTACAGTAGTGTACACTATAGTGTACCCTATAGTGTACAGTAGTGTAATCTATACTGTACAGTAGTGTACACTATAGTGTACCCTATAGTGTACAGTAGTGTACCCTATACTGTACAGTAGTGTACACTATAGTGTACAGTAGTGTACCCTATAGTGTACAGTAGTGTACCCTATACTGTACAGTAGTGTACACTATAGTGTACAGTAGTGTACCCTATAGTGTACAGTAGTGTACCCTATAGTGTACAGTAGTGTACCCTATACTGTACAGTAGTGTACACTATAGTGTACCCTATAGTGTACAGTAGTGTACCCTATACTGTACAGTAGTGTACCCTATAGTGTACAGTAGTGTACCCTATACTGTACAGTAGTGTACACTATAGTGTACCCTATAGTGTACAGTAGTGTACCCTATAGTGTACAGTAGTGTACCCTATACTGTACAGTAGTGTACACTATACTGTACAGTAGTGTACACTATAGTGTACCCTATAGTGTACAGTAGTGTACCCTATAGTGTACAGTAGTGTACCCTATAGTGTACAGTAGTGTACCCTATAGTGTACAGTAGTGTACCCTATACTGTACAGTAGTGTACACTATAGTGTACCCTATAGTGTACCCTATAGTGTACAGTAGTGTACCCTATAGTGTACAGTAGTGTACCCTATAGTGTACAGTAGTGTACCCTATAGTGTACAGTAGTGTACACTATACTGTACACTATAGTGTACCCTATAGTGTACAGTAGTGTACCCTATACTGTACAGTAGTGTACACTATAGTGTACCCTATAGTGTACAGTAGTGTACCCTATACTGTACAGTAGTGTACCCTATAGTGTACAGTAGTGTACCCTATAGTGTACAGTAGTGTACCATATAGTGTACAGTAGTGTACCCTATAGTGTACAGTAGTGTACCCTATATTGTACAGTAGTGTACACTATAGTGTACCCTATAGTGTACAGTAGTGTACCCTATATTGTACAGTAGTGTACACTATAGTGTACCCTATAGTGTACAGTAGTGTACCCTATACTGTACAGTAGTGTACACTATAGTGTACCCTATAGTGTACAGTAGTGTACCCTATACTGTACAGTAGTGTACACTATAGTGTACCCTATAGTGTACAGTAGTGTACCCTATACTGTACAGTAGTGTACCCTATAGTGTACAGTAGTGTACCCTATAGTGTACAGTAGTGTACCCTATAGTGTACAGTAGTGTACCCTAAACTGTACAGTAGTGTACCCTATAGTGTACAGTAGTGTACCCTAGACTGTACAGTAGTGTACCCTATATTGTACAGTAGTGTACACTATAGTGTACCCTATAGTGTACAGTAGTGTACCCTATACTGTACAGTAGTGTACACTATAGTGTACCCTATAGTGTACAGTAGTGTACCCTATACTGTACAGTAGTGTACTCTATAGTATACCCTATAGTGTACAGTAGTGTACCCTATACTGTACAGTAGTGTACCCTATACTGTACAGTAGTGTACACTATAGTGTACCCTATAGTGTACAGTAGTGTACCCTATAGTGTACAGTAGTGTACCCTATAGTGTACAGTAGTGTACCCTATAGTGTACAGTAGTGTACCCTATACTGTACAGTAGTGTACAATATAGTGTACCCTATAGTGTACAGTAGTGTACCCTATACTGTACAGTAGTGTACACTATAGTGTACCCTATAGTGTACAGTAGTGTACCATATAGTGTACAGTAGTGTACCCTATAGTGTACAGTAGTGTACCCTATATTGTACAGTAGTGTACACTATAGTGTACCCTATAGTGTACAGTAGTGTACCCTATACTGTACAGTAGTGTACACTATAGTGTACCCTATAGTGTACAGTAGTGTACCCTATACTGTACAGTAGTGTACACTATACTGTACACTATAGTGTACAGTAGTGTACCCTATACTGTACAGTAGTGTACACTATAGTGTACCCTATTGTGTACAGTAGTGTACCCTATACTGTACAGTAGTGTACCCTATAGTGTACAGTAGTGTACTCTATACTGTACAGTAGTGTACACTATAGTGTACCCTATACTGTACAGTAGTGTACACTATAGTGTACAGTAGTGTACCCTATAGTGTACAGTAGTGTACCCTATAGTGTACAGTAGTGTACCCTATAGTGTACAGTAGTGTACCCTATAGTGTACAGTAGTGTACCCTATACTGTACACTAGTGTACACTATAGTGTACCCTATAGTGTACAGTAGTGTACCCTATAGTGTACAGTAGTGTACCCTATAGTGTACAGTAGTGTACCCTATAGTGTACAGTAGTGTACACTATACTGTACACTATAGTGTACAGTAGTGTACCCTATACTGTACAGTAGTGTACACTATAGTGTACCCTATAGTGTACAGTAGTGTACCCTATAGTGTACAGTAGTGTACCCTATAGTGTACAGTAGTGTACCCTATACTGTACAGTAGTGTACACTATACTGTACAGTAGTGTACACTATAGTGTACCCTATAGTGTACAGTAGTGTACCCTATACTGTACAGTAGTGTACACTATAGTGTACCCTATAGTGTACAGTAGTTTACCCTATAGTGTACAGTAGTGTACCCTATAGTGTACAGTAGTGTACCCTATACTGTACAGTAGTGTACACTATAGTGTACAGTAGTGTACCCTATAGTGTACAGTAGTGTACCCTATACTGTACAGTAGTGTACACTATAGTGTACCCTATAGTGTACAGTAGTGTACTCTATACTGTACAGTAGTGTACACTATAGTGTACCCTATAGTGTACAGTAGTGTACCCTATAGTGTACAGTAGTGTACTCTATACTGTACAGTAGTGTACACTATAGTGTACCCTATAGTGTACAGTAGTGTACCCTATACTGTACAGTAGTGTACACTATAGTGTACAGTAGTGTACCCTATAGTGTACAGTAGTGTACCCTATAGTGTACAGTAGTGTACCCTATACTGTACAGTAGTGTACACTATAGTGTACCCTATAGTGTACAGTAGTGTACCCTATACTGTACAGTAGTGTACCCTATAGTGTACAGTAGTGTACCCTATACTGTACAGTAGTGTACACTATACTGTACAGTAGTGTACACTATAGTGTACCCTATAGTGTACAGTAGTGTACCCTATAGTGTACAGTAGTGTACCCTATAGTGTACAGTAGTGTACCCTATAGTGTACAGTAGTGTACCCTATACTGTACAGTAGTGTACACTATAGTGTACCCTATAGTGTACAGTAGTGTACCCTATACTGTACAGTAGTGTACCCTATACTGTACAGTAGTGTACACTATAGTGTACCCTATAGTGTACAGTAGTGTACCCTATAGTGTACAGTAGTGTACCCTATACTGTACAGTAGTGTACACTATACTGTACAGTAGTGTACACTATAGTGTACCCTATAGTGTACAGTAGTGTACCCTATAGTGTACAGTAGTGTACCCTATAGTGTACAGTAGTGTACCCTATACTGTACAGTAGTGTACACTATAGTGTACAGTAGTGTACCCTATAGTGTACAGTAGTGTACCCTATAGTGTACAGTAGTGTACCCTATAGTGTACAGTAGTGTACCCTATAGTGTACAGTAGTGTACCCTATACTGTACAGTAGTGTACACTATAGTGTACCCTATAGTGTACAGTAGTGTACTCTATACTGTACAGTAGTGTACACTATAGTGTACCCTATAGTGTACAGTAGTGTACCCTATAGTGTACAGTAGTGTACTCTATACTGTACAGTAGTGTACACTATAGTGTACCCTATAGTGTACAGTAGTGTACCCTATACTGTACAGTAGTGTACACTATAGTGTACAGTAGTGTACCCTATAGTGTACAGTAGTGTACCCTATAGTGTACAGTAGTGTACCCTATAGTGTACAGTAGTGTACCCTATACTGTACAGTAGTGTACACTATAGTGTACCCTATAGTGTACAGTAGTGTACCCTATAGTGTACAGTAGTGTACCCTATAGTGTACAGTAGTGTACCCTATAGTGTACAGTAGTGTACCCTATAGTGTACAGTAGTGTACCCTATACTGTACCCTATAGCGTACAGTAGTGAACTCTATACTGTACAGTAGTGTACACTATAGTGTACCCTATAGTGTACAGTAGTGTACCCTATAGTGTACAGTAGTGTACTCTATACTGTACAGTTGTGTACCCTATACTGTACAGTAGTGTACACTATACTGTACAGTAGTGTACACTATAGTGTACCCTATAGTGTACAGTAGTGTACCCTATAGTGTACAGTAGTGTACCCTATAGTGTACAGTAGTGTACCCTATACTGTACAGTAGTGTACACTATAGTGTACAGTAGTGTACCCTATAGTGTACAGTAGTGTACCCTATACTGTACAGTAGTGTACACTATACTGTACAGTAGTGTACACTATAGTGTACCCTATAGTGTACAGTAGTGTACCCTATAGTGTACAGTAGTGTACCCTATAGTGTACAGTAGTGTACCCTATAGTGTACAGTAGTGTACCCTATACTGTACAGTAGTGTACACTATAGTGTACCCTATAGTGTACAGTAGTGTACACTATAGTGTACCCTATAGTGTACAGTAGTGTACACTATAGTGTACCCTATAGTGTACAGTAGTGTACCCTATAGTGTACAGTAGTGTACCCTATAGTGTACAGTAGTGTACACTATACTGTACACTATAGTGTAAAGTAGTGTACCCTATACTGTACAGTAGTGTACACTATAGTGTACCCTATAGTGTACAGTAGTGTACCCTATAGTGTACAGTAGTGTACCCTATACTGTACAGTAGTGTACACTATAGTGTACCCTATAGTGTACAGTAGTGTACCCTATACTGTACAGTAGTGTACCCTATAGTGTACAGTAGTGTACACTATAGTGTACCCTATAGTGTACAGTAGTGTACCCTATACTGTACAGTAGTGTACACTATAGTGTACCCTATAGTGTACAGTAGTGTACCCTATAGTGTACAGTAGTGTTCCCTATACTGTACAGTAGCGTACACTATAGTGTACCCTATAGTGTACAGTAGTGTACCCTATACTGTACAGTAGTGTGCACTATAGTGTACCCTATAGTGTACAGTAGTGTACTCTATACTGTACAGTAGTGTACACTATAGTGTACCCTATAGTGTACAACAGTGTACCCTATAGTGTACAGTAGTGTACCCTATAGTGTACAGTAGTGTACCCTATACTGTACAGTAGTGTACACTATAGTGTACCCTATAGTGTACAGTAGTGTACCCTATAGTGTACAGTAGTGTACCCTATAGTGTACAGTAGTGTACCCTATAGTGTACAGTAGTGTACCCTATAGTGTACAGTAGTGTACCCTATACTGTACAGTAGTGTACACTATAGTGTACCCTATAGTGTACAGTAGTGTAATCTATACTGTACAGTAGTGTACACTATAGTGTACACTATAGTGTACCCTATAGTGTACAGTAGTGTACCCTATAGTGTACAGTAGTGTACTCTATACTGTACAGTAGTGTACACTATAGTGTACCCTATAGTGTACAGTAGTGTACCCTATACTGTACAGTAGTGTACACTATAGTGTACAGTAGTGTACCCTATAGTGTACAGTAGTGTACCCTATACTGTACAGTAGTGTACCCTATAGTGTACAGTAGTGTACCCTATACTGTACAGTAGTGTACCCTATAGTGTACAATAGTGTACCCTATACTGTACAGTAGTGTACACTATAGTGTACCCTATAGTGTACAGTAGTGTACCCTATAGTGTACAGTAGTGTACCCTATACTGTACAGTAGTGTACACTATACTGTACAGTAGTGTACACTATAGTGTACCCTATAGTGTACCCTATAGTGTACAGTAGTGTACCCTATAGTGTACAGTAGTGTACCCTATAGTGTACAGTAGTGTACCCTATACTGTACAGTAGTGTACACTATAGTGTACCCTATAGTGTACAGTAGTGTACACTATAGTGTACCCTATAGTGTACAGTAGTGTACCCTATAGTGTACAGTAGTGTACCCTATAGTGTACAGTAGTGTACCCTATAGTGTACAGTAGTGTACCCTATAGTGTACAGTAGTGTACACTATACTGTACACTATAGTGTAAAGTAGTGTACCCTATACTGTACAGTAGTGTACACTATAGTGTACCCTATAGTGTACAGTAGTGTACCCTATACTGTACAGTAGTGTACACTATAGTGTACCCTATAGTGTACAGTAGTGTACCCTATACTGTACAGTAGTGTACCCTATAGTGTACAGTAGTGTACCCTATACTGTACAGTAGTGTACACTATAGTGTACCCTATAGTGTACAGTAGTGTACCCTATACTGTACAGTAGTGTACACTATAGTGTACCCTATAGTGTACAGTAGTGTACCCTATAGTGTACAGTAGTGTTCCCTATACTGTACAGTAGTGTACACTATAGTGTACCCTATATTGTACAGTAGTGTACCCTATACTGTACAGTAGTGTACACTATAGTGTACCCTATAGTGTACAGTAGTGTACCCTATACTGTACAGTAGTGTACACTATAGTGTACAGTAGTGTACCCTATAGTGTACAGTAGTGTACCCTATAGTGTACAGTAGTGTACCCTATACTGTACAGTAGTGTACACTATAGTGTACAGTAGTGTACCCTAAAGTGTACAGTAGTGTACCCTATAGTGTACAGTAGTGTACCCTATACTGTACAGTAGTGTACACTATAGTGTACCCTATAGTGTACAGTAGTGTACCCTATACTGTACAGTAGTGTACCCTATAGTGTACAGTAGTGTACCCTATACTGTACAGTAGTGTACACTATAGTGTACCCTATAGTGTACAGTAGTGTACCCTATACTGTACAGTAGTGTACACTATAGTGTACCCTATAGTGTACAGTAGTGTACCCTATAGTGTACAGTAGTGTTCCCTATACTGTACAGTAGTGTACACTATAGTGTGCCCTATAGTGTACAGTAGTGTACCCTATAGTGTACAGTAGTGTACCCTATAGTGTACAGTAGTGTACCCTATAGTGTACAGTAGTGTACCCTATACTGTACAGTAGTGTACATTATAGTGTACAGTAGTGTACCCTATAGTGTACAGTAGTGTACCCTATAGTGTACAGTAGTGTACCCTATACTGTACAGTAGTGTACCCTATAGTGTACAGTAGTGTACTCTATACTGTACAGTAGTGTACACTATAGTGTACCCTATAGTGTACAGTAGTGTACCCTATACTGTACAGTAGTGTACACTATAGTGTACAGTAGTGTACACTATAGTGTACCCTATAGTGTACCCTATAGTGTACAGTAGTGTACCCTATAGTGTACAGTAGTGTACCCTATAGTGTACAGTAGTGTACCCTATACTGTACAGTAGTGTACACTATAGTGTACCCTATAGTGTACAGTAGTGTACACTATAGTGTACCCTATAGTGTACAGTAGTGTACCCTATACTGTACAGTAGTGTACACTATAGTGTACAGTAGTGTACCCTATAGTGTACAGTAGTGTACCCTATAGTGTACAGTAGTGTACCCTATACTGTACAGTAGTGTACCCTATAGTGTACAGTAGTGTACTCTATACTGTACAGTAGTGTACACTATAGTGTACCCTATAGTGTACAGTAGTGTACCCTATACTGTACAGTAGTGTACACTATAGTGTACAGTAGTGTACCCTATAGTGTACAGTAGTGTACCCAGTAGTGTACCCTTTAGTGTACAGTAGTGTACCCTATACTGTACAGTAGTGTACACTATAGTGTACAGTAGTGTACCCTATAGTGTACAGTAGTGTACCCTATAGTGTACAGTAGTGTACCCTATAGTGTACAGTAGTGTACCCTATACTGTACAGTAGTGTACACTATAGTGTACCCTATAGTGTACAGTAGTGTACCCTATAGTGTACAGTAGTGTTCCCTATACTGTACAGTAGTGTACACTATAGTGTACCCTATAGTGTACAGTAGTGTACCCTATAGTGTACAGTAGTGTACCCTATACTGTACAGTAGTGTACACTATACTGTACAGTAGTGTACACTATAGTGTACCCTATAGTGTACCCTATAGTGTACAGTAGTGTACCCTATAGTGTACAGTAGTGTACCCTATAGTGTACAGTAGTGTACCCTATAGTGTACAGTAGTGTACACTATAGTGTACCCTATAGTGTACAGTAGTGTACCCTATAGTGTACAGTAGTGTACCCTATAGTGTACAGTAGTGTACCCTATAGTGTACAGTAGTGTACCCTATAGTGTACAGTAGTGTACACTATAGTGTACCCTATAGTGTACAGTAGTGTACTCTACACTGTACAGAAGTGTACACTATAGTGTACGCTATAGTGTACAGTATTGTACCCTATACTATACAGTAGTGTACGCTATAGTGTACAGTAGTGTACACTATAGTGTACCCTATAGTGTACAGTAGTGTACCCTATACTGTACAGTAGTGTACACTATAGTGTACCCTATAGTGTACAGTAGTGTACCCTATAGTGTACAGTAGTGTACCCTATAGTGTACAGTAGTGTACCCTATACTGTACAGTAGTGTACACTATAGTGTACCCTATAGTGTATAGTAGTGCACCCTATAGTGTACAGTAGTGTACCCTATAGTGTACAGTAGTGTACCCTATAGTGTACAGTAGTGTACCCTATACTGTACAGTAGTGTACACTATAGTGTACCCTATAGTGTACAGTAGTGTACCCTATAGTGTACAGTAGTGTACCCTATAGTGTACAGTAGTGTACCCTATAGTGTACAGTAGTGTACCCTATAGTGTACAGTAGTGTACACTATACTGTACACTATAGTGTACAGTAGTGTACCCTATAGTGTACAGTAGTGTACACTATACTGTACCCTATAGTGTACAGTAGTGTACCCTATACTGTACAGTAGTGTACACTATACCGTACACTATAGTGTACAGTAGTGTACCCTATACTGTACAGTAGTGTACACTATAGTGTACCCTATTGTGTACACTATAGTGTACCCTATAGTGTACAGTAGTGTACCCTATAGTGTACCCTATAGTGTACAGTAGTGTACCCTATACTGTACAGTAGTGTACACTATAGTGTACCCTATAGTGTACAGTAGTGTACCCTATAGTGTACAGTAGTGTACCCTATAGTGTACAGTAGTGTTCCCTATACTGTACAGTAGTGTACACTATAGTGTACCCTATAGTGTACAGTAGTGTACCCTATACTGTACAGTAGTGTACACTATAGTGTACCCTATAGTGTACAGTAGTGTACCCTATAGTGTACAGTAGTGTTCCCTATACTGTACAGTAGTGTACACTATAGTGTACAGTAGTGTACCCTATACTGTACAGTAGTGTACACTATAGTGTACCCTATAGTGTACAGTAGTGTACCCTATAGTGTACAGTAGTGTACCCTATAGTGTACAGTAGTGTACCCTATACTGTACAGTAGTGTACACTATACCGTACACTATAGTGTACAGTAGTGTACCCTATACTGTACAGTAGTGTACACTATAGTGTACCCTATTGTGTACACTATAGTGTACCCTATAGTGTACAGTAGTGTACCCTATAGTGTACAGTAGTGTACCCTATAGTGTACCCTATAGTGTACAGTAGTGTACCCTATACTGTACAGTAGTGTACACTATAGTGTACCCTATAGTGTACAGTAGTGTACCCTATAGTGTACAGTAGTGTACCCTATAGTGTACAGTAGTGTTCCCTATACTGTACAGTAGTGTACACTATAGTGGACCCTATAGTGTACAGTAGTGTACCCTATACTGTACAGTAGTGTACACTATAGTGTACCCTATAGTGTACAGTAGTGTACCCTATAGTGTACAGTAGTGTTCCCTATACTGTACAGTAGTGTACACTATAGTGTACCCTATAGTGTACAGTAGTGTACCCTATACTGTACAGTAGTGTACACTATAGTGTACCCTATAGTGTACAGTAGTGTACCCTATAGTGTACAGTAGTGTACCCTATACTGTACAGTAGTGTACACTATAGTGTACCCTATAGTGTACAGTAGTGTACTCTATACTGTACAGTAGTGTACACTATAGTGTACCCTATAGTGTACAGTAGTGTACCCTATAGTGTACAGTAGTGTACCCTATACTGTACAGTAGTGTACCCTATAGTGTACAGTAGTGTACCCTATACTGTACAGTAGTGTACACTATAGTGTACCCTATAGTGTACAGTAGTGTACTCTATACTGTACAGTAGTGTACACTATAGTGTACCCTATAGTGTACAGTAGTGTACCCTATAGTGTACAGTAGTGTACCCTATACTGTACAGTAGTGTACCCTATAGTGTACAGTAGTGTGCCCTATACTGTACAGTAGTGTACACTATAGTGTACCCTATAGTGTATAGTAGTGCACCCTATAGTGTACAGTAGTGTACCCTATAGTGTACAGTAGTGTACTCTATACTGTACAGTAGTGTACACTATAGTGTACCCTATAGTGTACAGTAGTGTACCCTATAGTGTACAGTAGTGTTCCCTATACTGTACAGTAGTGTACACTATAGTGTACCCTATAGTGTACAGTAGTGTACCCTATACTGTACAGTAGTGTACACTATAGTGTACCCTATAGTGTACAGTAGTGTACCCTATAGTGTACAGTAGTGTACCCTATAGTGTACAGTAGTGTACCCTATACTGTACAGTAGTGTACACTATAGTGTACCCTATAGTGTACAGTAGTGTACCCTATAGTGTACAGTAGTGTACCCTATAGTGTACAGTAGTGTACCCTATAGTGTACAGTAGTGTACCCTATAGTGTACAGTAGTGTACCCTATAGTGTACATTAGTGTACCCTATAGTGTACAGTAGTGTACCCTATAGTGTACAGTAGTGTACCCTATAGTGTACAGTAGTGTACACTATAGTGTACCCTATAGTGTACAGTAGTGTACCCTATACTGTACAGTAGTGTACACTATAGTGTACCCTATAGTGTACAGTAGTGTACCCTATACTGTACAGTAGTGTACACTATAGTGTACCCTATAGTGTACAGTAGTGTACCCTATAGTGTACAGTAGTGTACCCTATAGTGTACAGTAGTGTACCCTATAGTGTACAGTAGTGTACACTATACTGTACACTATAGTGTACAGTAGTGTACCCTATACTGTACAGTAGTGTACACTATAGTGTACCCTATAGTGTACAGTAGTGTACCCTATACTGTACAGTAGTGTACACTATACCGTACACTATAGTGTACAGTAGTGTACCCTATACTGTACAGTAGTGTACACTATAGTGTACCCTATTGTGTACACTATAGTGTACCCTATAGTGTACAGTAGTGTACCCTATAGTGTACAGTAGTGTACCCTATAGTGTACAGTAGTGTACCCTATAGTGTACAGTAGTGTACCCTATAGTGTACAGTAGTGTACCCTATAGTGTACAGTAGTGTACCCTATACTGTACAGTAGTGTACACTATAGTGTACTCTATACTGTACAGTAGTGTACACTATAGTGTACCCTATAGTGTACAGTAGTGTACCCTATAGTGTACAGTAGTGTACTCTATACTGTACAGTAGTGTACACTATAGTGTACCCTATAGTGTACAGTAGTGTACCCTATAGTGTACAGTAGTGTACCCTATAGTGTACAGTAGTGTACCCTATAGTGTACAGTAGTGTACCCTATACTGTACAGTAGTGTACACTATAGTGTACTCTATACTGTACAGTAGTGTACACTATAGTGTACCCTATAGTGTACAGTAGTGTACCCTATAGTGTACAGTAGTGTACTCTATACTGTACAGTAGTGTACACTATAGTGTACCCTATAGTGTACAGTAGTGTACCCTATAGTGTACAGTAGTGTACCCTATAGTGTACAGTAGTGTACCCTATAGTGTACAGTAGTGTACCCTATAGTGTACAGTAGTGTACCCTATACTGTACAGTAGTGTACACTATAGTGTACTCTATACTGTACAGTAGTGTACACTATAGTGTACCCTATAGTGTACAGTAGTGTACCCTATAGTGTACAGTAGTGTACTCTATACTGTACAGTAGTGTACACTATAGTGTACCCTATAGTGTACAGTAGTGTACCCTATAGTGTACAGTAGTGTACCCTATAGTGTACAGTAGTGTACCCTATAGTGTACAGTAGTGTACACTATACTGTACACTATAGTGTACAGTAGTGTACCCTATACTGTACAGTAG
The DNA here is from genome assembly GCA_932526305.1 of Epicampocera succincta. Taxonomy (NCBI): domain Eukaryota; kingdom Metazoa; phylum Arthropoda; class Insecta; order Diptera; family Tachinidae; genus Epicampocera; species Epicampocera succincta. Next base: position 42,575 of record CAKOAZ010000003.1, on the reverse strand, counting down.
TGTACACTATAGTGTACCCTATAGTGTACAGTAGTGTACCCTATACTGTACAGTAGTGTACACTATACCGTACACTATAGTGTACAGTAGTGTACCCTATACTGTACAGTAGTGTACACTATAGTGTACCCTATTGTGTACACTATAGTGTACCCTATAGTGTACAGTAGTGTACCCTATAGTGTACAGTAGTGTACCCTATAGTGTACAGTAGTGTACCCTATAGTGTACAGTAGTGTACCCTATAGTGTACAGTAGTGTACCCTATAGTGTACAGTAGTGTACCCTATACTGTACAGTAGTGTACACTATAGTGTACTCTATACTGTACAGTAGTGTACACTATAGTGTACCCTATAGTGTACAGTAGTGTACCCTATAGTGTACAGTAGTGTACTCTATACTGTACAGTAGTGTACACTATAGTGTACCCTATAGTGTACAGTAGTGTACCCTATAGTGTACAGTAGTGTACCCTATAGTGTACAGTAGTGTACCCTATAGTGTACAGTAGTGTACCCTATACTGTACAGTAGTGTACACTATAGTGTACTCTATACTGTACAGTAGTGTACACTATAGTGTACCCTATAGTGTACAGTAGTGTACCCTATAGTGTACAGTAGTGTACTCTATACTGTACAGTAGTGTACACTATAGTGTACCCTATAGTGTACAGTAGTGTACCCTATAGTGTACAGTAGTGTACCCTATAGTGTACAGTAGTGTACCCTATAGTGTACAGTAGTGTACCCTATAGTGTACAGTAGTGTACCCTATAGTGTACAGTAGTGTACACTATACTGTACACTATAGTGTACAGAAGTGTACCCTATAGTGTACAGTAGTGTACCCTATACTGTACAGTAGTGTACACTATAGTGTACCCTATAGTGTACAGTAGTGTACCCTATAGTGTACAGTAGTGTACCCTATAGTGTACAGTAGTGTACCCTATACTGTACAGTAGTGTACACTATAGTGTACCCTATAGTGTACAGTAGTGTACCCTATACTGTACAGTAGTGTACCCTATAGTGTACAGTAGTGTACCCTATACTGTACAGTAGTGTACACTATAGTGTACCCTATAGTGTACAGTAGTGTACCCTATAGTGTACAGTAGTGTACCCTATACTGTACAGTAGTGTACACTATAGTGTACCCTATAGTGTACAGTAGTGTACCCTATAGTGTACAGTAGTGTACCCTATACTGTACAGTAGTGTACACTATACTGTACAGTAGTGTACACTATAGTGTACCCTATAGTGTACAGTAGTGTACCCTATAGTGTACAGTAGTGTACCCTATAGTGTACAGTAGTGTACCCTATAGTGTACAGTAGTGTACCCTATAGTGTCCAGTAGTGTACCCTATACTGTACAGTAGTGTACCCTATAGTGTACAGTAGTGTACACTATAGTGTACCCTATAGTGTACAGTAGTGTACCCTATACTGTACAGTAGTGTACACTATAGTGTACCCTATAGTGTACAGTAGTGTACCCTATACTGTACAGTAGTGTACACTATAGTGTACCCTATAGTGTACAGTAGTGTACCCTATAGTGTACAGTAGTGTACACTATAGTGTACCCTATAGTGTACAGTAGTGTACCCTATAGTGTACAGTAGTGTTCCCTATACTGTACAGTAGTGTACACTATAGTGTACCCTATAGTGTACAGTAGTGTATACTGTACAGTAGTGTACCCTATAGTGTACAGTAGTGTACACTATAGTGTACCCTATAGTGTACAGTAGTGTACCCTATAGTGTACAGTAGTGTACACTATAGTGTACCCTATAGTGTACAGTAGTGTACCCTATAGTGTACAGTAGTGTTCCCTATACTGTACAGTAGTGTACACTATAGTGTACCCTATACTGTACAGTAGTGTACACTATAGTGTACCCTATAGTGTACAGTAGTGTACCCTATAGTGTACAGTAGTGTACACTATAGTGTACCCTATAGTGTACAGTAGTGTACCCTATACTGTACAGTAGTGTACACTATAGTGTACCCTATTGTGTACACTATAGTGTACCCTATAGTGTACAGTAGTGTACCCTATAGTGTACAGTAGTGTACCCTATAGTGTACAGTAGTGTACCCTATAGTGTACAGTAGTGTACCCTATAGTGTACAGTAGTGTACCCTATAGTGTACAGTAGTGTACCCTATACTGTACAGTAGTGTACACTATAGTTTACTCTATACTGTACAGTAGTGTACACTATAGTGTACCCTATTGTGTACACTATAGTGTACCCTATAGTGTCCAGTAGTGTACCCTATACTGTACAGTAGTGTACACTATAGTGTACCCTATAGTGTACAGTAGTGTACACTATAGTGTACCCTATAGTGTACAGTAGTGTACCCTATAGTGTACAGTAGTGTACACTATAGTGTACCCTATAGTGTACAGTAGTGTACCCTATAGTGTACAGTAGTGTTCCCTATACTGTACAGTAGTGTACACTATAGTGTACCCTATACTGTACAGTAGTGTACACTATAGTGTACCCTATAGTGTACAGTAGTGTACCCTATAGTGTACAGTAGTGTACACTATAGTGTACCCTATAGTGTACAGTAGTGTACCCTATACTGTACAGTAGTGTACACTATAGTGTACCCTATAGTGTACAGTAGTGTACCCTATACTGTACAGTAGTGTACACTATAGTGTACCCTATAGTGTACAGTAGTGTACCCTATACTGTACAGTAGTGTACACTATAGTGTACCCTATAGTGTACAGTAGTGTACCCTATACTGTACAGTAGTGTACACTATAGTTTACTCTATACTGTACAGTAGTGTACACTATAGTGTACCCTATTGTGTACACTATAGTGTACCCTATAGTGTCCAGTAGTGTACCCTATACTGTACAGTAGTGTACCCTATAGTGTACAGTAGTGTACACTATAGTGTACCCTATAGTGTACAGTAGTGTACCCTGTACTGTACAGTAGTGTACACTATAGTGTACCCTATAGTGTAAAGTAGTGTACCCTATACTGTACAGTAGTGTACACTATAGTGTACCCTATAGTGTACAGTAGTGTACCCTATAGTGTACAGTAGTGTACACTATAGTGTACCCTATAGTGTACAGTAGTGTACCCTATAGTGTACAGTAGTGTTCCCTATACTGTACAGTAGTGTACACTATAGTGTACCCTATAGTGTACAGTAGTGTATACTGTACAGTAGTGTACCCTATAGTGTACAGTAGTGTACACTATAGTGTACCCTATAGTGTACAGTAGTGTACCCTATAGTGTACAGTAGTGTACACTATAGTGTACCCTATAGTGTACAGTAGTGTACCCTATAGTGTACAGTAGTGTTCCCTATACTGTACAGTAGTGTACACTATAGTGTACCCTATACTGTACAGTAGTGTACACTATAGTGTACCCTATAGTGTACAGTAGTGTACCCTATAGTGTACAGTAGTGTACACTATAGTGTACCCTATAGTGTACAGTAGTGTACCCTATACTGTACAGTAGTGTACACTATAGTGTACCCTATTGTGTACACTATAGTGTACCCTATAGTGTACAGTAGTGTACCCTATAGTGTACAGTAGTGTACCCTATAGTGTACAGTAGTGTACCCTATAGTGTACAGTAGTGTACCCTATAGTGTACAGTAGTGTACCCTATACTGTACAGTAGTGTACACTATAGTTTACTCTATACTGTACAGTAGTGTACACTATAGTGTACCCTATAGTGTACAGTAGTGTACCCTATAGTGTACAGTAGTGTACTCTATACTGTACAGTAGTGTACACTATAGTGTACCCTATAGTGTACAGTAGTGTACCCTATAGTGTACAGTAGTGTACCCTATAGTGTACAGTAGTGTACCCTATAGTGTACAGTAGTGTACCCTATAGTGTACAGTAGTGTACACTATACTGTACACTATAGTGTACAGAAGTGTACCCTATAGTGTACAGTAGTGTACCCTATAGTGTACAGTAGTGTAACCTATAGTGTACAGTAGTGTACCCTATACTGTACAGTAGTGTACACTATAGTGTACCCTATAGTGTACAGTAGTGTACCCTATACTGTACAGTAGTGTACCCTATAGTGTACAGTAGTGTACCCTATACTGTACAGTAGTGTACACTATAGTGTACCCTATAGTGCACAGTAGTGTACCCTATAGTGTACAGTAGTGTACCCTATACTGTACAGTAGTGTACACTATAGTGTACCCTATAGTGTACAGTAGTGTACACTATACTGTACAGTAGTGTACACTATAGTGTACCCTATAGTGTACAGTAGTGTACCCTATAGTGTACAGTAGTGTACCCTATAGTGTACAGTAGTGTACCCTATAGTGTACAGTAGTGTACCCTATAGTGTCCAGTAGTGTACCCTATACTGTACAGTAGTGTACCCTATAGTGTACAGTAGTGTACACTATAGTGTACCCTATAGTGTACAGTAGTGTACCCTATACTGTACAGTAGTGTACACTATAGTGTACCCTATAGTGTACAGTAGTGTACCCTATACTGTACAGTAGTGTACACTATAGTGTACCCTATAGTGTACAGTAGTGTACCCTATAGTGTACAGTAGTGTACACTATAGTGTACCCTATAGTGTACAGTAGTGTACCCTATAGTGTACAGTAGTGTTCCCTATACTGTACAGTAGTGTACACTATAGTGTACCCTATAGTGTACAGTAGTGTACCCTATAGTGTCCAGTAGTGTACCCTATACTGTACAGTAGTGTACCCTATAGTGTACAGTAGTGTACACTATAGTGTACCCTATAGTGTACAGTAGTGTACCCTATACTGTACAGTAGTGTACACTATAGTGTACCCTATAGTGTACAGTAGTGTACCCTATACTGTACAGTAGTGTACACTATAGTGTACCCTATAGTGTACAGTAGTGTACCCTATAGTGTACAGTAGTGTACACTATAGTGTACCCTATAGTGTACAGTAGTGTACCCTATAGTGTACAGTAGTGTTCCCTATACTGTACAGTAGTGTACACTATAGTGTACCCTATAGTGTACAGTAGTGTACCCTATACTGTACAGTAGTGTACACTATAGTGTACCCTATAGTGTACAGTAGTGTACCCTATAGTGTACAGTAGTGTACCCTATAGTGTACAGTAGTGTACCCTATAGTGTACAGTAGTGTACCCTATACTGTACAGTAGTGTACACTATAGTGTACCCTATAGTGTACAGTAGTGTACCATATAGTGTACAGTAGTGTACCCTATAGTGTACAGTAGTGTACCCTATATTGTACAGTAGTGTACACTATAGTGTACCCTATAGTGTACAGTAGTGTACCCTATACTGTACAGTAGTGTACACTATAGTGTACCCTATAGTGTACAGTAGTGTACCCTATACTGTACAGTAGTGTACACTATACCGTACACTATAGTGTACAGTAGTGTACCCTATACTGTACAGTAGTGTACACTATAGTGTACCCTATTGTGTACAGTAGTGTACCCTATACTGTACAGTAGTGTACCCTATGGTGTACAGTAGTGTACTCTATACTGTACAGTAGTGTACACTATAGTGTACCCTATACTGTACAGTAGTGTACACTATAGTGTACAGTAGTGTACCCTATAGTGTACAGTAGTGTACCCTATAGTGTACAGTAGTGTACCCTATAGTGTATAGTAGTGTACCCTATACTGTACAGTAGTGTACACTATAGTGTACCCTATAGTGTACAGTAGTGTACCCTATAGTGTACAGTAGTGTACCCTATAGTGTACAGTAGTGTACCCTATAGTGTACAGTAGTGTACCCTATAGTGTACAGTAGTGTACACTATACTGTACACTATAGTGTACAGTAGTGTACCCTATACTGTACAGTAGTGTACACTATAGTGTACCCTATAGTGTACAGTAGTGTACCCTATACTGTACAGTAGTGTACACTATACCGTACACTATAGTGTACAGTAGTGTACCCTATACTGTACAGTAGTGTACACTATAGTGTACCCTATTGTGTACAGTAGTGTACCCTATACTGTACAGTAGTGTACCCTATAGTGTACAGTAGTGTACCCTATAGTGTACAGTAGTGTACCCTATAGTGTACAGTAGTGTACCCTATAGTGTACAGTAGTGTACACTATACTGTACACTATAGTGTACAGAAGTGTACCCTATAGTGTACAGTAGTGTACCCTATAGTGTACAGTAGTGTACCCTATACTGTACAGTAGTGTACACTATAGTGTACCCTATAGTGTACAGTAGTGTACCCTATACTGTACAGTAGTGTACCCTATAGTGTACAGTAGTGTACCCTATACTGTACAGTAGTGTACACTATAGTGTACCCTATAGTGTACAGTAGTGTACCCTATAGTGTACAGTAGTGTACCCTATACTGTACAGTAGTGTACACTATAGTGTACCCTATAGTGTACAGTAGTGTACCCTATAGTGTACAGTAGTGTACCCTATACTGTACAGTAGTGTACACTATACTGTACAGTAGTGTACACTATAGTGTACCCTATAGTGTACAGTAGTGTACCCTATAGTGTACAGTAGTGTACCCTATAGTGTACAGTAGTGTACCCTATACTGTACAGTAGTGTACACTATAGTGTACCCTATAGTGTACACCTATAGTGTACACTATAGTGTACCCTATAGTGTACAGTAGTGTACCCTATACTGTACAGTAGTGTACCCTATAGTGTACAGTAGTGTACACTATAGTGTACCCTATAGTGTACAGTAGTGTACCCTATACTGTACAGTAGTGTACACTATAGTGTACCCTATAGTGTACAGTAGTGTACCCTATAGTGTACAGTAGTGTTCCCTATACTGTACAGTAGTGTACACTATAGTGTACCCTATAGTGTACAGTAGTGTACCCTATACTGTACAGTAGTGTACACTATAGTGTACCCTATAGTGTACAGTAGTGTACCCTATAGTGTACAGTAGTGTACCCTATAGTGTACAGTAGTGTACCCTATACTGTACAGTAGTGTACACTATAGTGTACCCTATAGTGTACAGTAGTGTACTCTATACTGTACAGTAGTGTACACTATAGTGTACCCTATAGTGTACAGTAGTGTACCCTATAGTGTACAGTAGTGTACCCTATACTGTACAGTAGTGTACCCTATAGTGTACAGTAGTGTACCCTATACTGTACAGTAGTGTACACTATAGTGTACCCTATAGTGTACAGTAGTGTACCCTATAGTGTACAGTAGTGTACCCTATACTATACAGTAGTGTACAGTAGTGTACCCTATAGTGTACAGTAGTGTACCCTATAGTGTACAGTAGTGTACCCTATACTGTACAGTAGTGTACACTATAGTGTACCCTATAGTGTACAGTAGTGTACCCTATAGTGTACAGTAGTGTACCCTATAGTGTACAGTAGTGTACCCTATAGTGTACAGTAGTGTACCCTATAGTGTACAGTAGTGTACACTATACTGTACACTATAGTGTACAGTAGTGTACCCTATACTGTACAGTAGTGTACACTATAGTGTACCCTATAGTGTACAGTAGTGTACCCTATAGTGTACAGTAGTGTACCCTATAGTGTACAGTAGTGTACCCTATACTGTACAGTAGTGTACACTATAGTGTACCCTATAGTGTACAGTAGTGTACCTTATAGTGTACAGTAGTGTACACTATAGTGTACCCTATAGTGTACAGTAGTGTACCCTATACTGTACAGTAGTGTACACTATAGTGTACCCTATAGTGTACAGTAGTGTACAGTAGTGTACCCTATAGTGTACAGTAGTGTACCCTATAGTGTACAGTAGTGTACCCTATACTGTACAGTAGTGTACACTATAGTGTACCCTATAGTGTACAGTAGTGTACCCTATAGTGTACAGTAGTGTACCCTATAGTGTACAGTAGTGTACCCTATACTGTACAGTAGTGTACACTATAGTGTACCCTATAGTGTACAGTAGTGTACCCTATACTGTACAGTAGTGTACACTATACCGTACACTATAGTGTACAGTAGTGTACCCTATACTGTACAGTAGTGTACACTATAGTGTACCCTATTGTGTACAGTAGTGTACCCTATACTGTACAGTAGTGTACCCTATGGTGTACAGTAGTGTACTCTATACTGTACAGTAGTGTACACTATAGTGTACCCTATACTGTACAGTAGTGTACACTATAGTGTACAGTAGTGTACCCTATAGTGTACAGTAGTGTACCCTATAGTGTACAGTAGTGTACCCTATAGTGTACAGTAGTGTACCCTATACTGTACAGTAGTGTACACTATAGTGTACCCTATAGTGTACAGTAGTGTACCCTATAGTGTACAGTAGTGTACCCTATAGTGTACAGTAGTGTACCCTATAGTGTACAGTAGTGTACACTATACTGTACACTATAGTGTACAGTAGTGTACCCTATACTGTACAGTAGTGTACACTATAGTGTACCCTATAGTGTACAGTAGTGTACCCTATACTGTACAGTAGTGTACACTATACCGTACACTATAGTGTACAGTAGTGTACCCTATACTGTACAGTAGTGTACACTATAGTGTACCCTATTGTGTACAGTAGTGTACCCTATACTGTACAGTAGTGTACCCTATAGTGTACAGTAGTGTACCCTATAGTGTACAGTAGTGTACCCTATAGTGTACAGTAGTGTACCCTATAGTGTACAGTAGTGTACACTATACTGTACACTATAGTGTACAGAAGTGTACCCTATAGTGTACAGAAGTGTACCCTATAGTGTACAGTAGTGTACCCTATAGTGTACAGTAGTGTACCCTATACTGTACAGTAGTGTACACTATAGTGTACCCTATAGTGTACAGTAGTGTACCCTATACTGTACAGTAGTGTACCCTATAGTGTACAGTAGTGTACCCTTTACTGTACAGTAGTGTACACTATAGTGTACCCTATAGTGTACAGTAGTGTACCCTATACTGTACAGTAGTGTACACTATAGTGTACCCTATAGTGTACAGTAGTGTACCCTATAGTGTACAGTAGTGTACCCTATACTGTACAGTAGTGTACACTATACTGTACAGTAGTGTACACTATAGTGTACCCTATAGTGTACAGTAGTGTACCCTATAGTGTACAGTAGTGTACCCTATAGTGTACAGTAGTGTACCCTATAGTGTACAGTAGTGTACCCTATAGTGTACAGTAGTGTACCCTATAGTGTACAGTAGTGTACCCTATACTGTACAGTAGTGTACACTATAGTGTACCCTATAGTGTACACCTATAGTGTACACTATAGTGTACCCTATAGTGTACAGTAGTGTACCCTATACTGTACAGTAGTGTACCCTATAGTGTACAGTAGTGTACACTATAGTGTACCCTATACTGTACAGTAGTGTACACTATAGTGTACCCTATAGTGTACAGTAGTGTACCCTATAGTGTACAGTAGTGTTCCCTATACTGTACAGTAGTGTACACTATAGTGTACCCTATAGTGTACAGTAGTGTACCCTATACTGTACAGTAGTGTACACTATAGTGTACCCTATAGTGTACAGTAGTGTACCCTATAGTGTACAGTAGTGTACCCTATAGTGTACAGTAGTGTACCCTATACTGTACAGTAGTGTACACTATAGTGTACCCTATAGTGTACAGTAGTGTACTCTATACTGTACAGTAGTGTACACTATAGTGTACCCTATAGTGTACAGTAGTGTACCCTATAGTGTACAGTAGTGTACCCTATACTGTACAGTAGTGTACCCTATAGTGTACAGTAGTGTACCCTATACTGTACAGTAGTGTACACTATAGTGTACCCTATAGTGTACAGTAGTGTACCCTATAGTGTACAGTAGTGTACCCTATACTATACAGTAGTGTACAGTAGTGTACCCTATAGTGTACAGTAGTGTAACCTATAGTGTACAGTAGTGTACCCTATACTGTACAGTAGTGTACACTATAGTGTACCCTATAGTGTATAGTAGTGTACCCTATAGTGTACAGTAGTGTACCCTATAGTGTACAGTAGTGTACCCTATAGTGTACAGTAGTGTACCCTATAGTGTACAGTAGTGTACCCTATAGTGTACAGTAGTGTACACTATACTGTACACTATAGTGTACAGTAGTGTACCCTATACTGTACAGTAGTGTACACTATAGTGTACCCTATAGTGTACAGTAGTGTACCCTATAGTGTACAGTAGTGTACCCTATAGTGTACAGTAGTGTACCCTATACTGTACAGTAGTGTACACTATAGTGTACCCTATAGTGTACAGTAGTGTACCTTATAGTGTACAGTAGTGTACACTATAGTGTACCCTATAGTGTACAGTAGTGTACCCTATACTGTACAGTAGTGTACACTATAGTGTACCCTATAGTGTACAGTAGTGTACCCTATAGTGTACAGTAGTGTACCCTATAGTGTACAGTAGTGTACCCTATACTGTACAGTAGTGTACACTATAGTGTACCCTATAGTGTACAGTAGTGTACCCTATAGTGTACAGTAGTGTACCCTATAGTGTACAGTAGTGTACCCTATACTGTACAGTAGTGTACACTATAGTGTACCCTATAGTGTACAGTAGTGTACCCTATAGTGTACAGTAGTGTACACTATAGTGTACAGTAGTGTACACAATAGTGTACAGTAGTGTACCCTATACTGTACAGTAGTGTACACTATAGTGTACCCTATAGTGTACAGTAGTGCACAGTAGTGTACAGTAGTGTACCCTATACTGTACAGTAGTGTACACTATAGTGTACCCTATTGTGTACAGTAGTGTACCCTATAGTGTACAGTAGTGTACCCTATACTGTACAGTAGTGTACACTATAGTGTACCCTATAGTGTACAGTAGTGTACCCTATAGTGTACAGTAGTGTACCCTATAGTGTACAGTAGTGTACCCTATAGTGTACAGTAGTGTACACTATAGTGTACCCTATAGTGTACAGTAGTGTACCCTATACTGTACAGTAGTGTACACTATACCGTACACTATAGTGTACAGTAGTGTACCCTATACTGTACAGTAGTGTACACTATAGTGTACCCTATTGTGTACAGTAGTGTACCCTATACTGTACTATAGTGTACCCTATAGTGTAGAGTAGTGTACCCTATACTGTACAGTAGTGTACACTATAGTGTACCCTATAGTGTACCCTATAGTGTACAGTAGTGTACCCTATACTATACAGTAGTGTACCCTATACTGTACAGTAGTGTACACTATACTGTAAAGTAGTGTACACTATAGTGTACAGTAGTGTACACAATAGTGTACAGTAGTGTACCCTATACTGTACAGTAGTGTACACTATAGTGTACCCTATAGTGTACAGTAGTGAACAGTAGTGTACAGTACTGTACCCTATAGTGTACAGTAGTGTACCCTATAGTGTACAGTAGTGTACCCTATACTGTACAGTAGTGTACACTATAGTGTACCCTATAGTGTACAGTAGTGTACCCTATACTGTACAGTAGTGTACCCTATAGTGTACAGTAGTGTACCCTATACTGTACAGTAGTGTACACTATAGTGTACCCTATAGTGTACAGTAGTGTACCCTATAGTGTACAGTAGTGTACCCTATACTGTACAGTAGTGTACACTATAGTGTACCCTATAGTGTACAGTAGTGTACCCTATAGTGTACAGTAGTGTACCCTATACTGTACAGTAGTGTACACTATACTGTACAGTAGTGTACACTATAGTGTACCCTATAGTGTACAGTAGTGTACCCTATAGTGTACAGTAGTGTACCCTATAGTGTACAGTAGTGTACCCTATAGTGTACAGTAGTGTACCCTATAGTGTACAGTAGTGTACCCTATAGTGTCCAGTAGTGTACCCTATACTGTACAGTAGTGTACCCTATAGTGTACAGTAGTGTACACTATAGTGTACCCTATAGTGTACAGTAGTGTACCCTATACTGTACAGTAGTGTACACTATAGTGTACCCTATAGTGTACAGTAGTGTACCCTATACTGTACAGTAGTGTACACTATAGTGTACCCTATAGTGTACAGTAGTGTACCCTATAGTGTACAGTAGTGTACACTATAGTGTACCCTATAGTGTACAGTAGTGTACCCTATAGTGTACAGTAGTGTTCCCTATACTGTACAGTAGTGTACACTATAGTGTACCCTATAGTGTACAGTAGTGTACCCTATACTGTACAGTAGTGTACACTATAGTGTACCCTATAGTGTACAGTAGTGTACCCTATAGTGTACAGTAGTGTTCCCTATACTGTACAGTAGTGTACACTATAGTGTACCCTATAGTGTACAGTAGTGTACCCTATAGTGTACAGTAGTGTACCCTATAGTGTACAGTAGTGTACCCTATACTGTACAGTAGTGTACACTATAGTGTACCCTATAGTGTACAGTAGTGTACTCTATACTGTACAGTAGTGTACACTATAGTGTACCCTATAGTGTACAGTAGTGTACCCTATAGTGTACAGTAGTGTACCCTATACTGTACAGTAGTGTACCCTATAGTGTACAGTAGTGTACCCTATACTGTACAGTAGTGTACACTATACTGTACAGTAGTGTACACTATACTGTACAGTAGTGTACACTATAGTGTACCCTATAGTGTACAGTAGTGTACCCTATAGTGTACAGTAGTGTACCCTATAGTGTACAGTAGTGTACCCTATACTGTACAGTAGTGTACAATATAGTGTACCCTATAGTGTACAGTAGTGTACCCTATACTGTACAGTAGTGTACACTATAGTGTACCCTATAGTGTACAGTAGTGTACCATATAGTGTACAGTAGTGTACCCTATAGTGTACAGTAGTGTACCCTATATTGTACAGTAGTGTACACTATAGTGTACCCTATAGTGTACAGTAGTGTACCCTATACTGTACAGTAGTGTACACTATAGTGTACCCTATAGTGTACAGTAGTGTACCCTATACTGTACAGTAGTGTACACTATACCGTACACTATAGTGTACAGTAGTGTACCCTATACTGTACAGTAGTGTACACTATAGTGTACCCTATTGTGTACAGTAGTGTACCCTATACTGTACAGTAGTGTACCCTATAGTGTACAGTAGTGTACTCTATACTGTACAGTAGTGTACACTATAGTGTACCCTATACTGTACAGTAGTGTACCCTATAGTGTACAGTAGTGTACCCTATAGTGTACAGTAGTGTACACTATACTGTACAGTAGTGTACCCTATACTGTACTATAGTGTACCCTATAGTGTAGAGTAGTGTACCCTATACTGTACAGTAGTGTACACTATAGTGTACCCTATAGTGTACCCTATAGTGTACAGTAGTGTACCCTATACTATACAGTAGTGTACCCTATAGTGTACAGTAGTGTACCCTATACTGTACAGTAGTGTACACTATACCGTACACTATAGTGTACAGTAGTGTACCCTATACTGTACAGTAGTGTACACTATAGTGTACCCTATTGTGTACAGTAGTGTACCCTATACTGTACAGTAGTGTACCCTATAGTGTACAGTAGTGTACCCTATAGTGTACAGTAGTGTACCCTATAGTGTACAGTAGTGTACACTATACTGTACACTATAGTGTACAGAAGTGTACCCTATAGTGTACAGTAGTGTACCCTATAGTGTACAGTATTGTACCCTATACTGTACAGTAGTGTACACTATAGTGTACCCTATAGTGTACAGTAGTGTACCCTATAGTGTACAGTAGTGTACCCTATGCTGTACAGTAGTGTACACTATAGTGTACCCTATAGTGTACAGTAGTGTACCCTATAGTGTACAGTAGTGTACCCTATACTGTACAGTAGTGTACACTATAGTGTACCCTATAGTGTACAGTAGTGTACCCTATAGTGTACAGTAGTGTACCCTATACTGTACAGTAGTGTACACTATACTGTACAGTAGTGTACACTATAGTGTACCCTATAGTGTACAGTAGTGTACCCTATAGTGTACAGTAGTGTACCCTATAGTGTACAGTAGTGTACCCTATAGTGTACAGTAGTGTACCCTATAGTGTACAGTAGTGTACCCTATAGTGTACAGTAGTGTACCCTATACTGTACAGTAGTGTACACTATAGTGTACCCTATAGTGTACACCTATAGTGTACACTATAGTGTACCCTATAGTGTACAGTAGTGTACCCTATACTGTACAGTAGTGTACCCTATAGTGTACAGTAGTGTACACTATAGTGTACCCTATAGTGTACAGTAGTGTACCCTATACTGTACAGTAGTGTACACTATAGTGTACCCTATAGTGTACAGTAGTGTTCCCTATACTGTACAGTAGTGTACACTATAGTGTACCCTATAGTGTACAGTAGTGTACCCTATACTGTACAGTAGTGTACCTATAGTGTACCCTATAGTGTACAGTAGTGTACCCTATAGTGTACAGTAGTGTACCCTATAGTGTACAGTAGTGTACCCTATACTGTACAGTAGTGTACACTATAGTGTACCCTATAGTGTACAGTAGTGTACTCTATACTGTACAGTAGTGTACACTATAGTGTACCCTATAGTGTACAGTAGTGTACCCTATAGTGTACAGTAGTGTACCCTATACTGTACAGTAGTGTACCCTATAGTGTACAGTAGTGTACCCTATACTGTACAGTAGTGTACACTATAGTGTACCCTATAGTGTACAGTAGTGTACCCTATAGTGTACAGTAGTGTACCCTATACTATACAGTAGTGTACAGTAGTGTACCCTATAGTGTACAGTAGTGTACCCTATAGTGTACAGTAGTGTACCCTATAGTGTACAGTAGTGTACCCTATAGTGTACAGTAGTGTACACTATACTGTACACTATAGTGTACAGTAGTGTACCCTATACTGTACAGTAGTGTACACTATAGTGTACCCTATAGTGTACAGTAGTGTACCCTATAGTGTACAGTAGTGTACCCTATAGTGTACAGTAGTGTACACTATAGTGTACCCTATAGTGTACAGTAGTGTACCCTATACTGTACAGTAGTGTACACTATAGTGTACCCTATAGTGTACAGTAGTGTACCCTATAGTGTACAGTAGTGTTCCCTATACTGTACAGTAGTGTACACTATAGTGTACCCTATAGTGTACAGTAGTGTACCCTATACTGTACAGTAGTGTACACTATAGTGTACCCTATAGTGTACAGTAGTGTACCCTATAGTGTACAGTAGTGTACCCTATAGTGTACAGTAGTGTACCCTATACTGTACAGTAGTGTACACTATAGTGTACCCTATAGTGTACAGTAGTGTACTCTATACTGTACAGTAGTGTACACTATAGTGTACCCTATAGTGTACAGTAGTGTAATCTATACTGTACAGTAGTGTACACTATAGTGTACACTATAGTAGTAGTGTACCCTATAGTGTACAGTAGTGTACTCTATACTGTACAGTAGTGTACACTATAGTGTACCCTATAGTGTACAGTAGTGTACCCTATACTGTACAGTAGTGTACACTATAGTGTACCCTATAGTGTACAGTAGTGTACCCTATACTGTACAGTAGTGTACCCTATAGTGTACAGTAGTGTACCCTATACTGTACAGTAGTGTACACTATAGTGTACCCTATAGTGTACAGTAGTGTACCCTATAGTGTACAGTAGTGTACCCTATACTGTACAGTAGTGTACCCTATACTGTACAGTAGTGTACACTATAGTGTACCCTATAGTGTACAGTAGTGTACCCTATAGTGTACAGTAGTGTACCCTATAGTGTACAGTAGTGTACCCTATAGTGTACAGTAGTGTACCCTATAGTGTACAGTAGTGTACACTATAGTGTACCCTATAGTGTACAGTAGTGTAATCTATACTGTACAGTAGTGTACACTATAGTGTACACTATAGTGTACCCTATAGTGTACAGTAGTGTACCCTATACTGTACAGTAGTGTACCTTATACTGTACAGTAGTGTACACTATAGTGTACCCTATAGTGTACAGTAGTGTAATCTATACTGTACAGTAGTGTACACTATAGTGTACACTATAGTGTACCCTATAGTGTACAGTAGTGTACCCTATAGTGTACAGTAGTGTACTCTATACTGTACAGTAGTGTACACTATAGTGTACCCTATAGTGTACAGTAGTGTACCCTATACTGTACAGTAGTGTACACTATAGTGGACCCTATAGTGTACAGTAGTGTACCCTATACTGAACAGTAGTGTACCCTATAGTGTACAGTAGTGTACCCTATACTGTACAGTAGTGTAAACTATAGTGTACCCTATAGTGTACAGTAGTGTACCCTATAGTGTACAGTAGTGTACCCTATACTGTACAGTAGTGTACACTATACTGTACAGTAGTGTACACTATAGTGTACCCTATAGTGTACAGTAGTGTACCCTATAGTGTACAGTAGTGTACCCTATAGTGTACAGTAGTGTACCCTATACTGTACAGTAGTGTACACTATAGTGTACCCTATAGTGTACAGTAGTGTACACTATAGTGTACCCTATAGTGTACAGTAGTGTACCCTATAGTGTACAGTAGTGTACCCTATAGTGTACAGTAGTGTACACTATACTGTACACTATAGTGTAAAGTAGTGTACCCTATACTGTACAGTAGTTTACACTATAGTGTACCCTATAGTGTACAGTAGTGTACCCTATAGTGTACAGTAGTGTACCCTATACTGTACAGTAGTGTACACTATAGTGTACCCTATAGTGTACAGTAGTGTACCCTATACTGTACAGTAGTGTACCCTATAGTGTACAGTAGTGTACCCTATACTGTACAGTAGTGTACACTATAGTGTACCCTATAGTGTACAGTAGTGTACCCTATACTGTACAGTAGTGTACACTATAGTGTACTCTATAGTGTACAGTAGTGTACCCTATAGTGTACAGTAGTGTTCCCTATACTACACTATAGTGTACACTACTGTACAGTATAGGGTACACTACTGTACACTATAGGGTACACTATAGTGTACACTACTGTACACTATAAGGTACACTACTGTACACTATAGGGTACACTATAGTGTACACTACTGTACAGTATAGGGTACACTACTGTACACTATAGGGTACACTACTGTACACTATAGGGTACACTACTGTACACTATAGGGTACACTATAGTGTACACTACTGTACAGTATAGGGTACACTACTGTACACTATAGTGTACAGTATAGTGTACACTACTGTACACTATAGGGTACACTACTGTACACTATAGGGTACACTACTGTACACTATAGGGTACACTACTGTACACTATAGGGTACACTACTGTACACTATAGGGTACACTACTGTACACTATAGGGTACACTACTATACACTATAGGGTACACTATAGTGTACACTACTGTACAGTATAGGGTACACTACTGTACACTATAGGGTACACTACTGTACACTATAGGGTACACTACTCTACACTACTGTATAGTATAGGGTACACTACTGTACACTATAGGGTACACTACTGTACACTATAGGGTACACTATAGTGTACACTACTGTACAGTATAGGGTACACTACTGTACACTATAGGGTACACTACTGTACAGTATAGGGTACACTACTGTACACTATAGGGTACACTACTGTACACTATAGGGTACACTATAGTGTACACTACTGTACAGTATAGAGTACACTACTGTACACTATAGGGTACACTATAGTGTACACTACTGTACAGTATAGGGTACACTACTGTACACTATAGGGTACACTACTGTACACTATAGGGTACACTACTGTACACTATAGGGTACACTATAGTGTACACTACTGTACAGTATAGGGTACACTACTGTACACTATAGGGTACACTATAGTGTACACTACTGTACAGTATAGGGAACACTACTGTACACTATAGGGTACACTACTGTACACTATAGGGTACACTATAGTGTACACTACTGTACAGTATAGGGTACACTACTGTACACTATAGGGTACACTATAGTGTACACTACTGTACAGTATAGGGTACACTACTGTACAGTATAGGGTACACTACTGTACACTATAGGGTACACTACTGTACAGTATAGGGTACACTACTGTACACTATAGGGTACACTACTGTACACTATAGGGTACACTACTGTACACTATAGGGTACACTATAGTGTACACTACTGTACAGTATAGGGTACACTACTGTACACTATAGGGTACACTACTGTACACTATAGGGTACACTACTGTACACTATAGGGTACACTATAGTGTACACTACTGTACAGTATAGGGTACACTACTGTACACTATAGGGTACACTATAGTGTACACTACTGTACAGTATAGGGTACACTACTGTACACTATAGGGTACACTACTGTACACTATAGGGTACACTACTGTACACTATAGGGTACACTATAGTGTACACTACTGTACAGTATAGGGTACACTACTGTACACTATAGGGGACACTACTGTACACTATAGGGTACACTACTGTACACTATAGGGTACACTACTGTACACTATAGGGTACACTACTGTACAGTATAGGGTACACTACTGTACACTATAGGGTACACTATAGTGTACACTACTGTACAGTATAGGGTACACTACTGTACACTATAGGGTACACTACTGTACACTATAGGGTACACTATAGTGTACACTACTGTACAGTATAGGGTACACTACTGTACACTATAGGGTACACTACTGTACACTATAGGGTACACTACTGTACTCTATAGGGTACACTATAGTGTACACTACTGTACAGTATAGGGTACACTACTGTACACTATAGGGTACACTATGGTGTACACTACTGTACAGTATAGGGTACACTACTGTACACTATAGGGTACACTATGGTGTACACTACTGTACAGTATAGGGTACACTACTGTACACTATAGGGTACACTACTGTACACTATAGGGTACACTACTGTACACTATAGGGTACACTATAGTGTACACTACTGTACAGTATAGGGTACACTACTGTACACTATAGGGTACACTATGGTGTACACTACTGTACAGTATAGGGTACACTACTGTACACTATAGGGTACACTACTGTACACTATAGGGTACACTATAGTGTACACTACTGTACAGTATAGGGTACACTACTGTACACTATAGGGTACACTATAGTGTACACTACTGTACAGTATAGGGTACACTACTGTACACTATAGGGTACACTACTGTACACTATAGGGTACACTACTGTACACTATAGGGTACACTACTGTACACTATAGGGTACACTATAGTGTACACTACTGTACAGTATAGGGTACACTACTGTACACTATAGGGTACACTACTGTACACTATAGGGTACACTATAGTGTACACTACTGTACAGTATAGGGTACACTACTGTACACTATAGGGTACACTACTGTACACTATAGGGTACACTATGGTGTACACTACTGTACAGTATAGGGTACACTACTTTACACTATAGTGTACAGTATAGTGTACACTACTGTACACTATAGGGTACACTACTGTACACTATAGGGTACACTACTGTACACTATAGGGTACACTATAGTGTACACTACTGTACAGTATAGGGTACACTACTGTACACTATAGGGTACACTATGGTGTACACTACTGTACAGTATAGGGTACACTACTTTACACTATAGTGTACAGTATAGTGTACACTACTGTACACTATAGGGTACACTACTGTACACTATAGGGTACACTACTGTACACTATAGGGTACACTATAGTGTACACTACTGTACAGTATAGGGTACACTACTGTACACTATAGGGTACACTATAGTGTACACTACTGTACAGTATAGGGTACACTACTGTACACTATAGGGTACACTACTGTACACTATAGGGTACACTACTGTACACTATAGGGTACACTACTGTACACTATAGGGTACACTATAGTGTACACTACTGTACACTATAGGGTACACTATAGTGTACACTACTGTACAGTATAGGGTACACTACTGTACACTATAGGGTACACTACTGTACAGTATAGGGTACACTACTGTACACTATAGTGTACACTATAGTGTACACTACTGTACAGTATAGGGTACACTACTGTACACTATAGGGTACACTACTGTACAGTATAAGGTACACTACTGTACACTATAGGGTACACTACTGTACACTATAGGGTACACTACTGTACACTATAGGGTACACTTCTGTACACTATAGTGTACAGTATAGTGTACACTACTGTACACTATAGGGTACACTACTGTACACTATAGGGTACACTACTGTACACTATAGGGTACACTACTGTACACTATAGGGTACACTATAGTGTACACTACTGTACAGTATAGGGTACACTACTGTACACTATAGGGTACACTACTGTACACCATAGGGTACACTACTGTACACTATAGTGTACACTTCTGTACAGTATAGGGTACACTACTGTACACTATAGGGTACACTACTGTACACTATAGGGTACACTACTGTACACTATAGGGTACACTACTGTACACTATAGGGTACACTATAGTGTACACTACTGTACAGTATAGGGTACACTACTGTACACTATAGGGTACACTACTGTACACTATAGGGTACACTACTGTACACTATAGGGTACACTATAGTGTACACTACTGTACAGTATAGGGTACACTACTGTACACTATAGTGTACAGTATAGTGTACACTACTGTACACTATAGGGTACACTACTGTACACTATAGGGTACACTACTGTACACTATAGGGTACACTACTGTACACTATAGGGTACACTACTGTACACTATAGGGTACACTACTATACACTATAGGGTACACTATAGTGTACACTACTGTACAGTATAGGGTACACTACTGTACACTATAGGGTACACTACTGTACACTATAGGGTACACTACTGTACACTACTGTATAGTATAGGGTACACTACTGTACACTATAGGGTACACTACTGTACAGTATAGGGAACACTACTGTACACTATAGGGTACACTACTGTACACTATAGAGTACACTATAGTGTACACTACTGTACAGTATAGGGTACACTACTGTACACTATAGGGTACACTACTGTACAGTATAGGGTACACTACTGTACACTATAGGGTACACTATAGTGTACACTACTGTACAGTATAGGGTACACTACTGTACACTATAGGGTACACTACTGTACACTATAGGGTACACTATAGTGTAAACTACTGTACAGTATAGGGTACACTACTTTACACTATAGTGTACAGTATAGTGTACACTACTGTACACTATAGGGTACACTACTGTACACTATAGGGTACACTACTGTACACTATAGGGTACACTATAGTGTACACTACTGTACACTATAGGGTACACTATAGTGTACACTACTGTACAGTATAGGGTACACTACTGTACACTATAGGGTACACTACTGTACACTATAGGGTACACTACTGTACACTATAGGGTACACTACTGTACACTATAGGGTACACTATAGTGTACACTACTGTACAGTATAGTGTACACTACTGTACAGTATAGGGTACACTACTGTACACTATAGGGTACACTACTGTACACTATAGGGTACACTATAGTGTACACTACTGTACAGTATAGGGTACACTACTGTACACTATAGGGTACACTACTGTACAGTATAGGGTACACTACTGTACACTATAGGGTACACTATAGTGTACACTACTGTACACTATAGGGTACACTACTGTACACTATAGTGTACACTACTGTACAGTATAGGGTACACTACTGTACACTATAGGGTACACTATAGTGTACACTACTGTACAGTATAGAGTACACTACTGTACACTATAGGGTACACTACTGTACACTATAGGGTACACTATAGTGTACACTATAGTGTACACTACTGTACAGTATAGATTACACTACTGTACACTATAGGGTACACTATAGTGTACACTACTGTACAGTATAGGGTACACTACTGTACACTATAGGGTACACTATAGTGTACACTACTGTACAGTATAGAGTACACTACTGTACACTATAGGGTACACTACTGTACACTATAGGGTACACTATAGTGTACACTATAGTGTACACTACTGTACAGTATAGATTACACTACTGTACACTATAGGGTACACTATAGTGTACACTACTGTACACTATAGGGTACACTACTGTACACTATAGGGTACACTACTGTACACTATAGGGTACACTACTGTACACTATAGGGTACACTATAGTGTACACTACTGTACAGTATAGGGTACACTACTGTACACTATAGGGTACACTACTGTACACTATAGGGTACACTACTGTACACTATAGGGTACACTATAGTGTACACTACTGTACAGTATAGAGTACACTACTGTACACTATAGGGTACACTATAGTGTACACTACTGTACACTATAGGGTACACTACTGTACACTATAGGGTACACTACTGTACACTATAGGGTACACTATAGTGTACACTACTGTACAGTATAGGGTACACTACTGTACACTATAGGGTACACTATAGTGTACACTACTGTACAGTATAGGGAACACTACTGTACAGTATAGGGAACACTACTGTACACTATAGGGTACACTACTGTACACTATAGGGTACACTATAGTGTACACTACTGTACAGTATAGGGTACACTACTGTACACTTTAGGGTACACTATAGTGTACACTACTGTACACTATAGGGTACACTACTGTACAGTATAGGGTACACTACTGTACACTATAGGGTACACTATAGTGTACACTACTGTACAGTATAGGGTACACTACTGTACACTATAGGGTACACTACTGTACACTATAGGGTACACTATAGTGTACACTACTGTACAGTATAGGGTACACTACTTTACACTATAGTGTACAGTATAGTGTACACTACTGTACACTATAGGGTACACTACTGTACACTATAGGGTACACTATAGTGTACACTACTGTACCTATAGTGTACCCTATAGTGTACACTACTGTACAGAATAGGGTACACTACTGTACACTATAGGGTACACTACTGTACACTATAGGGTACACTACTGTACACTATAGGGTACACTATAGTGTACACTACTGTACAGTATAGTGTACACTACTGTACAGTATAGGGTACACTACTGTACACTATAGGGTACACTACTGTACACTATAGGGTACACTATAGTGTACACTACTGTACAGTATAGGGTACACTACTGTACACTATAGGGTACACTACTGTACAGTATAGGGTACACTACTGTACACTATAGGGTACACTACTGTACAGTATAGGGTACACTACTGTACACTATAGGGTACACTATAGTGTACACTACTGTACACTATAGGGTACACTACTGTACACTATAGGGTACACTACTGTACACTATAGGGTACACTATAGTGTACACTACTGTACAGTATAGGGTACACTACTGTACACTATAGGGTACACTACTGTACACTATAGGGTACACTACTGTACACTATAGGGTACACTACTGTACACTATAGGGTACACTATAGTGTACACTACTGTACAGTATAGGGTACACTACTGTACACTATAGGGTACACTACTGTACAGTATAGGGTACACTACTGTACACTATAGGGTACACTATAGTGTACACTACTGTATACACCCTACACCCTATAGTGTACAGTAGTGTACCCTATAGTGTACAGTAGTGTACCCTATAGTGTACAGTAGTGTACCCTATAGTGTACAGTAGTGTACCCTATAGTGTACAGTAGTGTACACTATAGTGTACCCTATAGTGTACACTACTGTACAGTATAGAGTACACTACTGTACACTATAGGGTACACTATAGTGTACACTACTGTACAGTATAGGGTACACTACTGTACACTATAGGGTACAGTACTGTACACTATAGGGTACACTACTGTACACTATAGGGTACACTATAGTGTACACTACTGTACACTATAGGGTACACTACTGTACACTATAGGGTACACTATAGTGTACACTACTGTACAGTATAGTGTACACTACTGTACAGTATAGGGTACACTACTGTACACTATAGGGTACACTACTGTACACTATAGGGTACACTATAGTGTACACTACTGTACAGTATAGGGTACACTACTGTACACTATAGGGTACACTATAGTGTACACTACTGTACACTATAGGGTACACTACTGTACACTATAGGGTACACTATAGTGTACACTACTGTACAGTATAGGGTACACTACTGTACACTATAGGGTACACTACTGTACACTATAGGGTACACTATAGTGTACACTACTGTACAGTATAGGGTACACTACTGTACACTATAGTGTACAGTATAGTGTACACTACTGTACACTATAGGGTACACTACTGTACACTATAGGGTACACTACTGTACACTATAGGGTACACTACTGTACACTATAGGGTACACTACTATACACTATAGGGTACACTATAGTGTACACTACTGTACAGTATAGGGTACACTACTGTACACTATAGGGTACACTACTGTACACTATAGGGTACACTATAGTGTACACTACTGTACAGTATAGGGTACACTACTGTACACTATAGTGTACAGTATAGTGTACACTACTGTACACTATAGGGTACACTACTGTACACTATAGGGTACACTACTGTACACTATAGGGTACACTACTGTACACTATAGGGTACACTACTATACTATATACTATATAGTGTACCCTATAGTGTACAGTAGTGTACCCTATACTGTACAGTAGTGTACCCTATAGTGTACAGTAGTGTACCCTATACTGTACAGTAGTGTACCCTATTTTGTACAGTAGTGTACCCTATAGTGTACAGTAGTGTACCCTATACTGTACAGTAGTGTACCCTATAGTGTACAGTAGTGTACCCTATACTGTACAGTAGTGTACACTATAGTGTACCCTATAGTGTACAGTAGTGTACCCTATACTGTACAGTAGTGTACCCTGTAGTGTACAGTAGTGTACACTATAGTGTACAGTAGTTTACCCTATACTGTACAGTAGTGTACACTATAGTGTACCCTATAGTGTACAGTAGTGTACCCTATACTGTACAGAAGTGTACCCTATACTGTACAGTAGTGTACCCTGTAGTGTACAGTAGTGTACCCTATACTGTACAGTAGTGTACACTATAGTGTACCCTATAGTGTACAGTAGTGTACCCTATACTGTACAGAAGTGTACCCTATACTATACAGTAGTGTACCCTGTAGTGTACAGTAGTGTACCCTATAGTGTACAGTAGTGTACCCTATAGTGTACAGTAGTGTACCCTATACTGTACAGTAGTGTACACTATAGTGTACCCTATAGTGTACAGTAGTGTACCCTATACTGTACAGTAGTGTACCCTATACTGTACAGTAGTGTACACTATACTGTACAGTAGTGTACCCTGTAGTGTACAGTAGTGTACACTGTAGTGTACAGTAGTGTACCCTATACTGTACAGTAGTGTACACTATAGTGTACCCTATAGTGTACAGTAGTGTACCCTATACTGTACAGAAGTGTACCCTATACTGTACAGTAGTGTACTCTATACTGTACAGTAGTGTACCCTGTAGTGTACAGTAGTGTACACTATAGTGTACAGTAGTGTACCCTATACTGTACAGTAGTGTACACTATAGTGTACCCTATAGTGTACAGTAGTGTACCCTATACTGTACAGTAGTGTACCCTGTAGTGTACAGTAGTGTACACTATAGTGTACAGTAGTGTACCCTATACTGTACAGTAGTGTACACTATAGTGTACCCTATAGTGTACAGTAGTGTACCCTATACTATACAGTAGTGTACACTATAGTGTACAGTAGTGTACCCTATACTGTACAGTAGTGTACCCTATAGTGTACAGTAGTGTACCCTATACTGTACAGTAGTGTACCCTATAGTGTACAGTAGTGTACCCTATACTGTACAGTAGTGTACACTAGTGTACCCTATAGTGTACAGTAGTGTACCCTATACTGTACAGTAGTGTACACTATACTGTACAGTAGTGTACACTATAGTGTACCCTATAGTGTACAGTAGTGTACCCTATAGTGTAGAGTAGTGTACCCTATAGTGTACAGTAGTGTACACTATACTGTACACTATAGTGTACAGTAGTGTACCCTATACTGTACAGTAGTGTACACTATAGTGTACCCTATAGTGTACAGTAGTGTACCCTATAGTGTACAGTAGTGTACCCTATAGTGTACAGTAGTGTACCCTATACTGTACAGTAGTGTACACTATACTGTACAGTAGTGTACACTATAGTGTACCCTATAGTGTACAGTAGTGTACCCTATACTGTACAGTAGTGTACACTATAGTGTACCCTATAGTGTACAGTAGTGTACCCTATAGTGTACAGTAGTGTACCCTATAGTGTACAGTAGTGTACCCTATACTGTACAGTAGTGTACACTATAGTGTACCCTATAGTGTACAGTAGTGTACCCTATAGTGTACAGTAGTGTACCCTATAGTGTACAGTAGTGTACCCTATACTGTACAGTAGTGTACACTATAGTGTACCCTATAGTGTACAGTAGTGTACTCTATACTGTACAGTAGTGTACACTATAGTGTACCCTATAGTGTACAGTAGTGTACCCTATAGTGTACAGTAGTGTACTCTATACTGTACAGTAGTGTACACTATAGTGTACCCTATAGTGTACAGTAGTGTACCCTATACTGTGCAGTAGTGTACACGATAGTGTACAGTAGTGTACCCTATAGTGTACAGTAGTGTACCCTATAGTGTACAGTAGTGTACCCTATACTGTACAGTAGTGTACACTATAGTGTACAGTAGTGTACCCTATAGTGTACAGTAGTGTACCCTATACTGTACAGTAGTGTACACTATAGTGTACCCTATAGTGTACAGTAGTGTACCCTATACTGTACAGTAGTGTACACTATACTGTACAGTAGTGTACACTATAGTGTACCCTATAGTGTACAGTAGTGTACCCTATAGTGTACAGTAGTGTACCCTATAGTGTACAGTAGTGTACCCTATAGTGTACAGTAGTGTACCCTATACTGTACAGTAGTGTACACTATAGTGTACCCTATAGTGTACAGTAGTGTACCCTATACTGTACAGTAGTGTACCCTATAGTGTACTGTAGTGTACCCTATACTGTACAGTAGTGTACACTATAGTGTACAGTAGTGTACCCTATAGTGTACAGTAGTGTACCCTATAGTGTACAGTAGTGTACCCTATACTGTACAGTAGTGTACACTATAGTGTACCCTATAGTGTACAGTAGTGTACTCTATACTGTACAGTAGTGTACACTATAGTGTACCCTATAGTGTACAGTAGTGTACCCTATAGTGTACAGTAGTGTACTCTATACTGTACAGTAGTGTACACTATAGTGTACCCTATAGTGTACAGTAGTGTACCCTATACTGTACAGTAGTGTACACTATAGTGTACCCTATAGTGTCTATAGTGTACACTACTGTACCCTATAGTGTACAGTAGTATACCCTATAGTGTACAGTGGTGGACCCTATAGTGTACAGTAGTGTACCCTATAGTGTACAGTAGTGTACCCTATAGTGTACAGTAGTGTACCCTATACTGTACAGTAGTGTACACTATAGTGTACCCTATAGTGTACAGTAGTGTACCCTATAGTGTACAGTAGTGTACCCTATAGTGTACAGTAGTGTACCCTATAGTGTACAGTAGTGTACCCTATAGTGTACAGTAGTGTACCCTATACTGTACAGTAGTGTACACTATAGTGTACCCTATAGCGTACAGTAGTGTACCCTATACTGTAGAGTAGTGTACCCTATAGTGTACAGTAGTGTACCCTATACTGTACAGTAGTGTACACTATAGTGTACCCTATAGTGTACAGTAGTGTACCCTATAGTGTACAGTAGTGTACCCTATACTGTACAGTAGTGTACACTATACTGTACAGTAGTGTACACTATAGTGTACCCTATAGTGTACAGTAGTGTACCCTATAGTGTACAGTAGTGTACCCTATAGTGTACAGTAGTGTACCCTATAGTGTACAGTAGTGTACCCTATACTGTACAGTAGTGTACACTATAGTGTACCCTATAGTGTACCCTATAGTGTACAGTAGTGTACCCTATAGTGTACAGTAGTGTACCCTATAGTGTACAGTAGTGTACCCTATAGTGTACAGTAGTGTACACTATACTGTACACTATAGTGTAAAGTAGTGTACCCTATACTGTACAGTAGTGTACACTATAGTGTACCCTATAGTGTACAGTAGTGTACCCTATACTGTACAGTAGTGTACACTATAGTGTACCCTATAGTGTACAGTAGTGTACCCTATACTGTACAGTAGTGTACCCTATAGTGTACAGTAGTGTACCCTATAGTGTACAGTAGTGTACCATATAGTGTACAGTAGTGTACCCTATAGTGTACAGTAGTGTACCCTATATTGTACAGTAGTGTACACTATAGTGTACCCTATAGTGTACAGTAGTGTACCCTATACTGTACAGTAGTGTACACTATAGTGTACCCTATAGTGTACAGTAGTGTACCCTATACTGTACAGTAGTGTACACTATAGTGTACCTTATAGTGTACAGTAGTGTACCCTATACTGTACAGTAGTGTACCCTATAGTGTACAGTAGTGTACCCTATAGTGTACAGTAGTGTACCCTATAGTGTACAGTAGTGTACCCTAAACTGTACAGTAGTGTACCCTATAGTGTACAGTAGTGTACCCTATAGTGTACAGTAGTGTACCCTATAGTGTACAGTAGTGTACCCTATAGTGTACAGTAGTGTACCCTATACTGTACAGTAGTGTACAATATAGTGTACCCTATAGTGTACAGTAGTGTACCCTATACTGTACAGTAGTGTACACTATAGTGTACCCTATAGTGTACAGTAGTGTACCATATAGTGTACAGTAGTGTACCCTATAGTGTACAGTAGTGTACCCTATATTGTACAGTAGTGTACACTATAGTGTACCCTATAGTGTACAGTAGTGTACCCTATACTGTACAGTAGTGTACACTATAGTGTACCCTATAGTGTACAGTAGTGTACCCTATACTGTACAGTAGTGTACACTATACTGTACACTATAGTGTACAGTAGTGTACCCTATACTGTACAGTAGTGTACACTATAGTGTACCCTATTGTGTACAGTAGTGTACCCTATACTGTACAGTAGTGTACCCTATAGTGTACAGTAGTGTACTCTATACTGTACAGTAGTGTACACTATAGTGTACCCTATACTGTACAGTAGTGTACACTATAGTGTACAGTAGTGTACCCTATAGTGTACAGTAGTGTACCCTATACTGTACAGTAGTGTACCCTATAGTGTACAGTAGTGTACCCTATACTGTACAGTAGTGTACACTATAGTGTACCCTATAGTGTACAGTAGTGTACCCTATACTGTACAGTAGTGTACCCTATAGTGTACAGTAGTGTACCCTATACTGTACAGTAGTGTACACTATAGTGTACCCTATAGTGTACAGTAGTGTACCCTATACTGTACAGTAGTGTACACTATAGTGTACACTATAGTGTACAGTAGTGTACCCTATACTGTACAGTAGTGTACACTATAGTGTACCCTATAGTGTACAGTAGTGTACCCTATACTGTACAGTAGTGTACCCTATAGTGTACAGTAGTGTACCCTATACTGTACAGTAGTGTACACTATAGTGTACCCTATAGTGTACAGTAGTGTACCCTATACTGTACAGTAGTGTACACTATAGTGTACCCTATAGTGTACAGTAGTGTACCCTATACTGTACAGTAGTGTACACTATAGTGTACCCTATAGTGTACAGTAGTGTACCCTATACTGTACAGTAGTGTACACTATAGTGTACCCTATAGTGTACAGTAGTGTACCCTATACTGTACAGTAGTGTACCCTATAGTGTACAGTAGTGTACCCTATAGTGTACAGTAGTGTACCCTATAGTGTACAGTAGTGTACCCTAAACTGTACAGTAGTGTACCCTATAGTGTACAGTAGTGTACCCTAGACTGTACAGTAGTGTACCCTATATTGTACAGTAGTGTACACTATAGTGTACCCTATAGTGTACAGTAGTGTACCCTATACTGTACAGTAGTGTACACTATAGTGTACCCTATAGTGTACAGTAGTGTACCCTATACTGTACAGTAGTGTACTCTATAGTATACCCTATAGTGTACAGTAGTGTACCCTATACTGTACAGTAGTGTACCCTATACTGTACAGTAGTGTACACTATAGTGTACCCTATAGTGTACAGTAGTGTACCCTATAGTGTACAGTAGTGTACCCTATAGTGTACAGTAGTGTACCCTATAGTGTACAGTAGTGTACCCTATAGTGTACAGTAGTGTACCCTATACTGTACAGTAGTGTACAATATAGTGTACCCTATAGTGTACAGTAGTGTACCCTATACTGTACAGTAGTGTACACTATAGTGTACCCTATAGTGTACAGTAGTGTACCATATAGTGTACAGTAGTGTACCCTATAGTGTACAGTAGTGTACCCTATATTGTACAGTAGTGTACACTATAGTGTACCCTATAGTGTACAGTAGTGTACCCTATACTGTACAGTAGTGTACACTATAGTGTACCCTATAGTGTACAGTAGTGTACCCTATACTGTACAGTAGTGTACACTATAGTGTACCCTATAGTGTACAGTAGTGTACCCTATACTGTACAGTAGTGTACACTATAGTGTACCCTATAGTGTACAGTAGTGTACCCTATACTGTACAGTAGTGTACACTATAGTGTACAGTAGTGTACCCTATACTGTACAGTAGTGTACACTATAGTGTACCCTATAGTGTACAGTAGTGTACCCTATACTGTACAGTAGTGTACACTATAGTGTACCCTATAGTGTACAGTAGTGTACCCTATACTGTACAGTAGTGTACCCTATAGTGTACAGTAGTGTACCCTATACTGTACAGTAGTGTACACTATAGTGTACCCTATAGTGTACAGTAGTGTACCCTATACTGTACAGTAGTGTACACTATAGTGTACCCTATAGTGTACAGTAGTGTACCCTATACTGTACAGTAGTGTACACTATAGTGTACCCTATAGTGTACAGTAGTGTACCCTATACTGTACAGTAGTGTACCCTATAGTGTACAGTAGTGTACCCTATACTGTACAGTAGTGTACACTATACTGTACAGTAGTGTACACTATAGTGTACCCTATAGCGTACAGTAGTGTACCCTATAGTGTACAGTAGTGTACCCTATAGTGTACAGTAGTGTACCCTATAGTGTACAGTAGTGTACCCTATACTGTACAGTAGTGTACACTATAGTGTACCCTATAGTGTACAGTAATGTACCCTATTCTGTACAGTAGTGTACCCTATACTGTACAGTAGTGTACACTATAGTGTACCCTATAGTGTACAGTAGTGTACCCTATAGTGTACAGTAGTGTACCCTATACTGTACAGTAGTGTACACTATACTGTACAGTATAGGGTACACTACTGTACACTATAGGGTACACTATAGTGTACACTACTGTACAATATAGGGTACACTACTGTACACTATAGGGTACACTACTGTACACTATATGGTACACTACTGTACACTATAGGGTACACTATAGTGTACACTACTGTACAGTATAGGGTACACTACTGTACACTATAGGGTACACTATATTGTACACTACTGTACAGTATAGGGTACACTACTGTACACTATAGGGTACACTACTGTACACTATAGGGTACACTACTGTACACTATAGGGTACACTACTGTACACTATAGGGTACACTACTGTACACTATAGGGTACACTATAGTGTACACTACTGTACAGTATAGGGTACACTACTGTACAGTATAGGGTACACTACTGTACACTATAGGGTATACTATAGAGTACACTACTGTACAGTATAGGGTACACTACTGTACACTATAGGGTACACTATAGTGTACACTACTGTACAGTATAGGGTACACTACTGTACACTATAGGGTACACTATAGTGTACACTACTGTACAATATAGGGTACACTACTGTACAGTCTAGGGTACACTACTGTACACTATAGGGTACACTACTGTACAGTATAGGGTACACTACTGTACACTATAGGGTACACTACTGTACACTATAGGGTACACTACTGTACACTATACTGTACACTATAGTGTACAGTAGTGTACCCTATACTGTACAGTAGTGTACACTATAGTGTACCCTATTGTGTACAGTAGTGTACCCTATACTGTAC
Source organism: Epicampocera succincta (assembly GCA_932526305.1). NCBI lineage: Eukaryota > Metazoa > Arthropoda > Insecta > Diptera > Tachinidae > Epicampocera > Epicampocera succincta. The sequence goes on along the minus strand of CAKOAZ010000003.1, from coordinate 10,096 downwards.
AGTAGTGTACCCTATAGTGTACAGTAGTGTACTCTATACTGTACAGTAGTGTACACTATAGTGTACCCTATACTGTACAGTAGTGTACACTATAGTGTACAGTAGTGTACCCTATAGTGTACAGTAGTGTACCCTATAGTGTACAGTAGTGTACCCTATAGTGTACAGTAGTGTACCCTATAGTGTACAGTAGTGTACCCTATACTGTACACTAGTGTACACTATAGTGTACCCTATAGTGTACAGTAGTGTACCCTATAGTGTACAGTAGTGTACCCTATAGTGTACAGTAGTGTACCCTATAGTGTACAGTAGTGTACACTATACTGTACACTATAGTGTACAGTAGTGTACCCTATACTGTACAGTAGTGTACACTATAGTGTACCCTATAGTGTACAGTAGTGTACCCTATAGTGTACAGTAGTGTACCCTATAGTGTACAGTAGTGTACCCTATAGTGTACAGTAGTGTACCCTATACTGTACAGTAGTGTACACTATACTGTACAGTAGTGTACACTATAGTGTACCCTATAGTGTACAGTAGTGTACCCTATACTGTACAGTAGTGTACACTATAGTGTACCCTATAGTGTACAGTAGTTTACCCTATAGTGTACAGTAGTGTACCCTATAGTGTACAGTAGTGTACCCTATAGTGTACAGTAGTGTACACTATAGTGTACCCTATAGTGTACAGTAGTGTACCCTATAGTGTACAGTAGTGTACCCTATAGTGTACAGTAGTGTACCCTATAGTGTACAGTAGTGTACACTATACTGTACACTATAGTGTACAGTAATGTACCCTATTCTGTACAGTAGTGTACCCTATACTGTACAGTAGTGTACACTATACTGTACACTATAGTGTACAGTAGTGTACCCTATACTGTACAGTAGTGTACACTATAGTGTACCCTATAGTGTACAGTAGTGTACCCTATAGTGTACAGTAGTGTACCCTATAGTGTACAGTAGTGTACCCTATAGTGTACAGTAGTGTACCCTATACTGTACAGTAGTGTACACTATACTGTACAGTAGTGTACACTATAGTGTACCCTATAGTGTACAGTAGTGTACCCTATACTGTACAGTAGTGTACACTATAGTGTACCCTATAGTGTACAGTAGTTTACCCTATAGTGTACAGTAGTGTACCCTATAGTGTACAGTAGTGTACCCTATAGTGTACAGTAGTGTACACTATAGTGTACCCTATAGTGTACAGTAGTGTACCCTATACTGTACAGTAGTGTACACTATAGTGTACCCTATAGTGTACAGTAGTTTACCCTATAGTGTACAGTAGTGTACCCTATAGTGTACAGTAGTGTACCCTATACTGTACAGTAGTGTACACTATAGTGTACCCTATAGTGTACAGTAGTTTACCCTATAGTGTACAGTAGTGTACCCTATAGTGTACAGTAGTGTACCCTATAGTGTACAGTAGTGTACCCTATAGTGTACAGTAGTGTACCCTATACTGTACAGTAGTGTACAATATAGTGTACCCTATAGTGTACAGTAGTGTACCCTATAGTGTACAGTAGTGTACCCTATAGTGTACAGTAGTGTACCCTATAGTGTACAGTAGTGTACCCTATAGTGTACAGTAGTGTACCCTATACTGTACAGTAGTGTACACTATACTGTACAGTAGTGTACACTATAGTGTACCCTATAGTGTACAGTAGTGTACCCTATACTGTACAGTAGTGTACACTATAGTGTACCCTATAGTGTACAGTAGTGTACCCTATAGTGTACAGTAGTGTACCCTATAGTGTACAGTAGTGTACCCTATAGTGTACAGTAGTGTACCCTATAGTGTACAGTAGTGTACCCTATACTGTACAGTAGTGTACAATATAGTGTACCCTATAGTGTACAGTAGTGTACCCTATACTGTACAGTAGTGTACACTATAGTGTACCCTATAGTGTACAGTAGTGTACCATATAGTGTACAGTAGTGTACCCTATAGTGTACAGTAGTGTACCCTATATTGTACAGTAGTGTACACTATAGTGTACCCTATAGTGTACAGTAGTGTACCCTATACTGTACAGTAGTGTACACTATAGTGTACCCTATAGTGTACAGTAGTGTACCCTATACTGTACAGTAGTGTACACTATACTGTACACTATAGTGTACAGTAGTGTACCCTATACTGTACAGTAGTGTACACTATAGTGTACCCTATTGTGTACAGTAGTGTACCCTATACTGTACAGTAGTGTACCCTATACTGTACAGTAGTGTACACTATACTGTACAGTAGTGTACACTATAGTGTACCCTATAGTGTACAGTAGTGTACACTATAGTGTACAGTAGTGTACCCTATAGTGTACAGTAGTGTACCCTATAGTGTACAGTAGTGTACCCTATACTGTACACTAGTGTACACTATAGTGTACCCTATAGTGTACAGTAGTGTACCCTATAGTGTACAGTAGTGTACCCTATAGTGTACAGTAGTGTACCCTTTAGTGTACAGTAGTGTACCCTATACTGTACAGTAGTGTACACTATAGTGTACCCTATAGTGTACAGTAGTGTACCCTATAGTGTACAGTAGTGTACCCTATAGTGTACAGTAGTGTACCCTATACTGTACAGTAGTGTACACTATACTGTACAGTAGTGTACACTATAGTGTACCCTATAGTGTACAGTAGTGTACCCTATACTGTACAGTAGTGTACACTATAGTGTACCCTATAGTGTACAGTAGTTTACCCTATAGTGTACAGTAGTGTACCCTATAGTGTACAGTAGTGTACCCTATACTGTACAGTAGTGTACACTATAGTGTACCCTATAGTGTACAGTAGTGTACCCTATAGTGTACAGTAGTGTACCCTATAGTGTACAGTAGTGTACCCTATAGTGTACAGTAGTGTACCCTATAGTGTACAGTAGTGTACCCTATACTGTACAGTAGTGTACACTATAGTGTACCCTATAGTGTACAGTAGTGTACTCTATACTGTACAGTAGTGTACACTATAGTGTACCCTATAGTGTACAGTAGTGTACCCTATAGTGTACAGTAGTGTACTCTATACTGTACAGTAGTGTACACTATAGTGTACCCTATAGTGTACAGTAGTGTACCCTATACTGTACAGTAGTGTACACTATAGTGTACAGTAGTGTACCCTATAGTGTACAGTAGTGTACCCTATAGTGTACAGTAGTGTACCCTATACTGTACAGTAGTGTACACTATAGTGTACCCTATAGTGTACAGTAGTGTACCCTATACTGTACAGTAGTGTACCCTATAGTGTACAGTAGTGTACCCTATACTGTACAGTAGTGTACACTATACTGTACAGTAGTGTACACTATAGTGTACAGTAGTGTACCCTATACTGTACAGTAGTGTACACTATAGTGTACCCTATAGTGTACCCTATAGTGTACAGTAGTGTACCCTATACTGTACAGTAGTGTACACTATAGTGTACCCTATAGTGTACAGTAGTGTACCCTATACTGTACAGTAGTGTACCCTATAGTGTACAGTAGTGTACCCTATAGTGTACAGTAGTGTACCATATAGTGTACATTAGTGTACCCTATAGTGTACAGTAGTGTACCCTATATTGTACAGTAGTGTACACTATAGTGTACCCTATAGTGTACAGTAGTGTACCCTATACTGTACAGTAGTGTACACTATAGTGTACCCTATAGTGTACAGTAGTGTACCCTATACTGTACAGTAGTGTACACTATAGTGTACCCTATAGTGTACAGTAGTGTACCCTATACTGTACAGTAGTGTACCCTATAGTGTACAGTAGTGTACCCTATAGTGTACAGTAGTGTACCCTATACTGTACAGTAGTGTACAATATAGTGTACCCTATAGTGTACAGTAGTGTACCCTATACTGTACAGTAGTGTACACTATAGTGTACCCTATAGTGTACAGTAGTGTACCATATAGTGTACAGTAGTGTACCCTATAGTGTACAGTAGTGTACCCTATATTGTACAGTAGTGTACACTATAGTGTACCCTATAGTGTACAGTAGTGTACCCTATACTGTACAGTAGTGTACACTATAGTGTACCCTATAGTGTACAGTAGTGTACCCTATACTGTACAGTAGTGTACACTATACTGTACACTATAGTGTACAGTAGTGTACCCTATACTGTACAGTAGTGTACACTATAGTGTACCCTATTGTGTACAGTAGTGTACCCTATACTGTACAGTAGTGTACCCTATAGTGTACAGTAGTGTACTCTATACTGTACAGTAGTGTACACTATAGTGTACCCTATACTGTACAGTAGTGTACACTATAGTGTACAGTAGTGTACCCTATAGTGTACAGTAGTGTACCCTATAGTGTACAGTAGTGTACCCTATAGTGTACAGTAGTGTACCCTATAGTGTACAGTAGTGTACCCTATACTGTACACTAGTGTACACTATAGTGTACCCTATAGTGTACAGTAGTGTACCCTATAGTGTACAGTAGTGTACCCTATAGTGTACAGTAGTGTACCCTATAGTGTACAGTAGTGTACACTATACTGTACACTATAGTGTACAGTAGTGTACCCTATACTGTACAGTAGTGTACACTATAGTGTACCCTATAGTGTACAGTAGTGTACCCTATAGTGTACAGTAGTGTACCCTATAGTGTACAGTAGTGTACCCTATAGTGTACAGTAGTGTACCCTATACTGTACAGTAGTGTACACTATACTGTACAGTAGTGTACACTATAGTGTACCCTATAGTGTACAGTAGTGTACCCTATACTGTACAGTAGTGTACACTATAGTGTACCCTATAGTGTACAGTAGTTTACCCTATAGTGTACAGTAGTGTACCCTATAGTGTACAGTAGTGTACCCTATACTGTACAGTAGTGTACACTATAGTGTACCCTATAGTGTACAGTAGTGTACCCTATACTGTACAGTAGTGTACCCTATAGTGTACAGTAGTGTACCCTATACTGTACAGTAGTGTACACTATACTGTACAGTAGTGTACACTATAGTGTACCCTATAGCGTACAGTAGTGTACCCTATAGTGTACAGTAGTGTACCCTATAGTGTACAGTAGTGTACCCTATAGTGTACAGTAGTGTACCCTATACTGTACAGTAGTGTACACTATAGTGTACCCTATAGTGTACAGTAGTGTACCCTATACTGTACAGTAGTGTACCCTATACTGTACAGTAGTGTACACTATAGTGTACCCTATAGTGTACAGTAGTGTACCCTATAGTGTACAGTAGTGTACCCTATACTGTACAGTAGTGTACACTATACTGTACAGTAGTGTACACTATAGTGTACCCTATAGTGTACAGTAGTGTACCCTATAGTGTACAGTAGTGTACCCTATAGTGTACAGTAGTGTACCCTATACTGTACAGTAGTGTACACTATAGTGTACAGTAGTGTACCCTATAGTGTACAGTAGTGTACCCTATAGTGTACAGTAGTGTACCCTATAGTGTACAGTAGTGTACCCTATACTGTACAGTAGTGTAATCTATACTGTACAGTAGTGTACACTATAGTGTACCCTATAGTGTACAGTAGTGTACCCTATACTGTACAGTAGTGTACAGTAGTGTACCCTATACTGTACAGTAGTGTACAGTAGTGTACCCTATAGTGTACAGTAGTGTACCCTATAGTGTACAGTAGTGTACCCTATACTGTACAGTAGTGTACACTATAGTGTACCCTATAGTGTACAGTAGTGTACCCTATACTGTACAGTAGTGTACCCTATAGTGTACAGTAGTGTACCCTATACTGTACAGTAGTGTACACTATAGTGTACCCTATAGTGTACAGTAGTGTACCCTATAGTGTACAGTAGTGTACCCTATACTGTACAGTAGTGTACACTATACTGTACAGTAGTGTACACTATAGTGTACCCTATAGTGTACAGTAGTGTACCCTATAGTGTACAGTAGTGTACCCTATAGTGTACAGTAGTGTACCCTATAGTGTACAGTAGTGTACCCTATACTGTACAGTAGTGTACACTATAGTGTACCCTATAGTGTACCCTATAGTGTACAGTAGTGTACCCTATAGTGTACAGTAGTGTACCCTATAGTGTACAGTAGTGTACCCTATAGTGTACAGTAGTGTACACTATACTGTACACTATAGTGTAAAGTAGTGTACCCTATACTGTACAGTAGTGTACACTCTAGTGTACCCTATAGTGTACAGTAGTGTACCCTATACTGTACAGTAGTGTACACTATAGTGTACCCTATAGTGTACAGTAGTGTACCCTATACTGTACAGTAGTGTACCCTATAGTGTACAGTAGTGTACCCTATAGTGTACAGTAGTGTACCATATAGTGTACAGTAGTGTACCCTATAGTGTACAGTAGTGTACCCTATATTGTACAGTAGTGTACACTATAGTGTACCCTATAGTGTACAGTAGTGTACCCTATACTGTACAGTAGTGTACACTATAGTGTACCCTATAGTGTACAGTAGTGTACCCTATACTGTACAGTAGTGTACACTATAGTGTACCCTATAGTGTACAGTAGTGTACCCTATACTGTACAGTAGTGTACCCTATAGTGTACAGTAGTGTACCCTATAGTGTACAGTAGTGTACCCTATAGTGTACAGTAGTGTACCCTAAACTGTACAGTAGTGTACCCTATAGTGTACAGTAGTGTACCCTAGACTGTACAGTAGTGTACCCTATATTGTACAGTAGTGTACAGTAGTGTACCCTATACTGTACAGTAGTGTACACTATAGTGTACCCTATAGTGTACAGTAGTGTACCCTATACTGTACAGTAGTGTACTCTATAGTATACCCTATAGTGTACAGTAGTGTACCCTATACTGTACAGTAGTGTACCCTATACTGTACAGTAGTGTACACTATAGTGTACCCTATAGTGTACAGTAGTGTACCCTATAGTGTACAGTAGTGTACCCTATAGTGTACAGTAGTGTACCCTATAGTGTACAGTAGTGTACCCTATAGTGTACAGTAGTGTACCCTATACTGTACAGTAGTGTACAATATAGTGTACCCTATAGTGTACAGTAGTGTACCCTATACTGTACAGTAGTGTACACTATAGTGTACCCTATAGTGTACAGTAGTGTACCATATAGTGTACAGTAGTGTACCCTATAGTGTACAGTAGTGTACCCTATATTGTACAGTAGTGTACACTATAGTGTACCCTATAGTGTACAGTAGTGTACCCTATACTGTACAGTAGTGTACACTATAGTGTACCCTATAGTGTACAGTAGTGTACCCTATACTGTACAGTAGTGTACACTATAGTGTACCCTATAGTGTACAGTAGTGTACCCTATACTGTACAGTAGTGTACACTATAGTGTACCCTATAGTGTACAGTAGTGTACCCTATACTGTACAGTAGTGTACACTATAGTGTACAGTAGTGTACCCTATACTGTACAGTAGTGTACACTATAGTGTACCCTATAGTGTACAGTAGTGTACCCTATACTGTACAGTAGTGTACACTATAGTGTACCCTATAGTGTACAGTAGTGTACCCTATACTGTACAGTAGTGTACCCTATAGTGTACAGTAGTGTACCCTATACTGTACAGTAGTGTACACTATAGTGTACCCTATAGTGTACAGTAGTGTACCCTATACTGTACAGTAGTGTACACTATAGTGTACCCTATAGTGTACAGTAGTGTACCCTATACTGTACAGTAGTGTACACTATAGTGTACCCTATAGTGTACAGTAGTGTACCCTATACTGTACAGTAGTGTGTACCCTATAGTGTACAGTAGTGTACCCTATACTGTACAGTAGTGTACACTATAGTGTACCCTATAGTGTACAGTAGTGTACCCTATACTGTACAGTAGTGTACCCTATAGTGTACAGTAGTGTACCCTATACTGTACAGTAGTGTACACTATAGTGTACCCTATAGTGTACAGTAGTGTACCCTATACTGTACAGTAGTGTACACTATAGTGTACACTATAGTGTACAGTAGTGTACCCTATACTGTACAGTAGTGTACACTATAGTGTACCCTATAGTGTACAGTAGTGTACCCTATACTGTACAGTAGTGTACCCTATAGTGTACAGTAGTGTACCCTATACTGTACAGTAGTGTACACTATAGTGTACCCTATAGTGTACAGTAGTGTACCCTATACTGTACAGTAGTGTACACTATAGTGTACCCTATAGTGTACAGTAGTGTACCCTATACTGTACAGTAGTGTACACTATAGTGTACCCTATAGTGTACAGTAGTGTACCCTATACTGTACAGTAGTGTACACTATAGTGTACCCTATAGTGTACAGTAGTGTACCCTATACTGTACAGTAGTGTACCCTATAGTGTACAGTAGTGTACCCTATAGTGTACAGTAGTGTACCCTATAGTGTACAGTAGTGTACCCTAAACTGTACAGTAGTGTACCCTATAGTGTACAGTAGTGTACCCTAGACTGTACAGTAGTGTACCCTATATTGTACAGTAGTGTACACTATAGTGTACCCTATAGTGTACAGTAGTGTACCCTATACTGTACAGTAGTGTACACTATAGTGTACCCTATAGTGTACAGTAGTGTACCCTATACTGTACAGTAGTGTACTCTATAGTATACCCTATAGTGTACAGTAGTGTACCCTATACTGTACAGTAGTGTACCCTATACTGTACAGTAGTGTACACTATAGTGTACCCTATAGTGTACAGTAGTGTACCCTATAGTGTACAGTAGTGTACCCTATAGTGTACAGTAGTGTACCCTATAGTGTACAGTAGTGTACCCTATACTGTACAGTAGTGTACAATATAGTGTACCCTATAGTGTACAGTAGTGTACCCTATACTGTACAGTAGTGTACACTATAGTGTACCCTATAGTGTACAGTAGTGTACCATATAGTGTACAGTAGTGTACCCTATAGTGTACAGTAGTGTACCCTATATTGTACAGTAGTGTACACTATAGTGTACCCTATAGTGTACAGTAGTGTACCCTATACTGTACAGTAGTGTACACTATAGTGTACCCTATAGTGTACAGTAGTGTACCCTATACTGTACAGTAGTGTACACTATAGTGTACCCTATAGTGTACAGTAGTGTACCCTATACTGTACAGTAGTGTACACTATAGTGTACCCTATAGTGTACAGTAGTGTACCCTATACTGTACAGTAGTGTACACTATAGTGTACAGTAGTGTACCCTATACTGTACAGTAGTGTACACTATAGTGTACCCTATAGTGTACAGTAGTGTACCCTATACTGTACAGTAGTGTACACTATAGTGTACCCTATAGTGTACAGTAGTGTACCCTATACTGTACAGTAGTGTACCCTATAGTGTACAGTAGTGTACCCTATACTGTACAGTAGTGTACACTATAGTGTACCCTATAGTGTACAGTAGTGTACCCTATACTGTACAGTAGTGTACACTATAGTGTACCCTATAGTGTACAGTAGTGTACCCTATACTGTACAGTAGTGTACACTATAGTGTACCCTATAGTGTACAGTAGTGTACCCTATACTGTACAGTAGTGTACCCTATAGTGTACAGTAGTGTACCCTATACTGTACAGTAGTGTACCCTATAGTGTACAGTAGTGTACCCTATACTGTACAGTAGTGTACACTATAGTGTACCCTATAGTGTACAGTAGTGTACCCTATACTGTACAGTAAGTGTACCCTATAGTGTACAGTAGTGTACCCTATACTGTACAGTAGTGTACACTATAGTGTACCCTATAGTGTACAGTAGTGTACCCTATACTGTACAGTAGTGTACACTATAGTGTACACTATAGTGTACAGTAGTGTACCCTATACTGTACAGTAGTGTACACTATAGTGTACCCTATAGTGTACAGTAGTGTACCCTATACTGTACAGTAGTGTACCCTATAGTGTACAGTAGTGTACCCTATACTGTACAGTAGTGTACACTATAGTGTACCCTATAGTGTACAGTAGTGTACCCTATACTGTACAGTAGTGTACACTATAGTG